>JAUZNC010035413.1:0-19239 GCA_034780395.1 Vannuccia rotundouncinata
TACCAGAGTATCGAGAAACACTCTTTCATCATGATGGTATGATAGTGGTAAGTTTGCAACTTGCATGCTGCGATTTGTGTGAGCTTCGAGAAATGACCCCCAGTCTCATGCAGTGACTAATTAATGATCCCACTTGACCATTGAGACAAAATTCTTGCAGCAGTACTCACCAAGTAGTTCACAGGAGAAACAGACAGCTTCAGAAACTGACACCATATCCTGAACCACATATTATATACAGGTATATGCCAACTATACACATACTATACCTCTAAAACAATTTTTTTTGCATGTAACTTTTCTTAATATAAATGTATAATATCCTCATTATCATGATTTTCCTGTTAATAGTTATTGACAGGAAAATTGTTATTTCTTGTTAATATATTATATATTCCCTTTTACATCAGTACTAAATTATATAAAGGCTGTTCAAGTATTACATAATGCTGAGAGGGGTGTAGAGTAATAATTTTCAAATTAATAATAAGTCACACTGACATTTTTTGTTGCAATGGTTAAGTAGATTCATTAATTAGCCACTGCATGAGACTGGTCTGTACCATTTCTCAGAAAAGGAACTGTTGCTGGACCCTATGTCCTGTTCCACATGTGATCAACATGTCATTGCTCCTGATGCCATGGAATAGGTAGGGATGGAGGAAGAGGTTTGATCTGGACTGTGCATCAATTTATTTATTATTAATAATTGTTTTCAATTATTTTTTATCTTGATATTTAGAATTGGTTTCATCAATTTTTTTTATTTTTTGGGGGACATTTATTACCCATATCCAGTGGACATTTATTACTTATTGACATAATAAGGATCCTTCAATTTTAAATCATTTTTCCTGTAATTTTATTACAATTATTCTATATGAAATCTATATTAATATTCTATATGAGTCAAGTGTCCTTTTAATAATATTTGTATCACTTTGTCTCCTCTTATGTTTCTTAGTCTACAGGATAAGACTTTACTGGATCAATGACTGGAGAAAAGATCTGCCATTCTCTCCTGTACATATTGTTCACCTTTAACCAATGTGATATGTTAAATGGAAAAGAGATCAGTACCACCATTCAGTATTCAAACTGCTATTGGTGAAAAATCAAAGCATAATCCTTTATTCAATGTTAAACAAAGTACTACTTTGGTTCAGTCTACATCCACAGTGGAACCTTCTACTCTTCATGTTCAAAGTCCCCTTCCAGATGCTGCAAAACCTGGATGTATTGCTGCCTGGGATTTCATTGACAGAACTACCAAAGCTGAAACCTAAAGCTTTACACAATACTATAAACCATATATCTTACCACTCTTGTGAAGACCTAAATGAATTGTTCAAGCTAAGTTTCCAGATAGCACAATTGCTGATAAGTTTTATCTTGGTAAAGATAAGTCATACTAAAATATCATTTATGGGCTGGCACCAATTTTTCATCAGGAATTCTGCTCAATTTTGAAGTCATCAGAATGTGAATTTTCTGTATCATTTGATGAATGTCTGAATAAAAACTTTCCAAGAAGGGCAAATGAATCTTCATTTCAGATTCTAGGATAATGGAAAAAATTAAATTTCTGGAGAAAATGGAAGCAACAAATCTACTTGAGGCCTTCCTTAAGGGTTAGAGTCACTATCACTCAGTTCTGTCATTCAAGTGATGAACAGGGCATTTTGGTCAAACTTAGGGAAGAAAAGGCCAAGGATATGACACAGTTACTTGAAATTGGATTATGTGGTCTGTATGAAAAGGCTAAAGTTCATGATGGAGAAATTGCATTGCTGAACAAGCAATTGACTCAGAAAACTGTCATTAATTAATGTTTGTGCCCCTATAGGCACTTCAAATTGACTTAAAATTGAACATAGAACAATTATACAATAGTCATAGAATACAGTCAGTATACAGACATCATAAAAATAATTAGTTACTATAAATAAAATTATGTAAATATTATTTATAAAAATTCATTATAGGTAGAAACGGTTTGTAAATGTGGTGTACCCTCAATGAATTCATTGTTGATACATCCCCTTTATGAACTTTACAAGTTCACTTCTGGTAAACAACATATATATTCACAGTGTATATCTTCTCCTTCAGAGTGAATTAAGGAATATTGGCAATGTAAGAAAACAGTAGGTAATACAAGTTATGTTAAGTAAAATAAATGTATATTTTTAAACAAAATTCAGACAATACTTAGTTCAATAATACTGAACATAAAGTCAGAAATATTAGTCAACCTGGGCTCATGACACAACCATTATTATTATATTATTATAAAACAAGAGTGCAAAATATAAAAAAGTGTACCATATATTATCCACATTGAATGTTAAATTTTTTCCTATAAATGGGCATGGCTTTTGATCCATTTATATTATATTACCCACAGCCCCTTTATTGTCCACATGGAATTACCTGCAGTTTATCCATGTCATGACATTTTTTTCATTTATTGCAGATAAAAATTACCCTCACAGAAACAAGAAACACAGTATCAATTTTATATGCCCTTATCCAAAATTTAAATTAGAAACTTCTTTAATTGTTACAAAATAAAATTTATTTTACATAAATTATTGAATAAGTATTATTTAACCTTTTTCTGTAAATGAAATATAAATGAATGAGTTTCTAAAAATAGTTTTCATCTTAATGCTTATGAAATGGTTTACATAGACTGCTGGGTTTGTATCAAATGCCTTAGTCTGATAACTGTCAGACAGACACACAGTCTAAATAGAAAGATTTTGATTGGCTAATGAAAACAGGCCACAAGTGTATATAACCATATCACTGAATAATTTCATTCACAAATTCTCTGCTCATGTTTTAACATCATTTTATACTCACCTAATGGTTTTAATTCAATTAAATATATTACAATTTTATACTATATTGATACCTACTATAAGTCTATTTCTACTATATTATTAATACTATTCTATATATAATGTATACAATATGTATTGTTATATATACTATTTAGCATTTCAGCATTTTGTTATTGTATAAGTATTCCTTATTGTACCATTTCATATAGTATTGCATATATCTTATATACATACTACTTATATAGCTATGTATTCATTAGATTTTAATGATCAAGATTCAATGGAATAACTTTCGTCTTTGTCATCTCTCTTATCTAATTTTTTCATTATTTAGATTAGATAAAACCCCAAAATGGAATAAGGTTTTTACTGGGGTAGATAATAGGCCTGAAGTCATTTCATTTTTCTATTTGGGCTGAATGATTTTCACCAATGATCTCAACAAAGCTCAACTGTCCTGAGCAGGGAGTGAATCCAATATTGACAATTTGTTTTTGACAGAGAATTTGTGACACCACACCATCTCTCAAATTGTATTATCAATGACACACAACTTTGGAACTAAATGTCAAAGTATGACAACAAAATTATTTATATTTGATTGGATGTCAACAAAGCAAACATCAAACTTAGATTGATTAACCTTTGTGTTAGTGATAAGGATTATAAGTGCAAAGCCAGAATATCACTTAAACATATCCTATACCAGCATGGTCATTCATGTATTGGAGCTCTTCCAACAACACCCTATAGTAACAATATGGAAACTTTTTGTTTATCTGCTTTATTCTTTTTTTTTTGTATTTTTTTGGTTGAATTTACAAGGTCTGTGTCTCTAGTGACAGTTCCCTTTATTAAAATGTTTGCTTTATGATTGGCTATTTTTTCTCAATGAAAAATGAGCAAAATACTGCTTCCATGAGAATAAAAAAACAGAGAGAGAGAGAGTCGATTTGAACATCATAATGGTAAAGCTAATTTATAGTACTGATATGAAATGGAACAGAAGCGAAACAATTTGGTTGTTAGATGTGATAATGTCATTGAGAGAATATCCCAGAATATGATTTCCTGTGTAATAAATTGATGGTTTCATATATGTATATTAAGAGCAGCAGTTTTCTTGCAATTTTTCGAATATGTATATATATAATGTATCAGGATGTTAGATAAATTTATATATCTGGATTCAAGGGAGAATTATGACATTGATTTTTTAATGGTTTTTAAATTATTAAGACAACATAATTTTTAACTCTAACTCTAAATAATTCTTAAATGATCTAAACCAAATAAAAATAGAATTTATGAAAATATATTTTATAGCTAAAGTTTTTAATACAAATTAATGTTGATTATATTTTAACAAAAAATTAATAATGTATTCGTTTTCTAACATAAATAATTTTTGTTTCATCAAAGTATTTCATTCTCTATTTTATTCAAACTTATTAAAATATTTATATATATAATTTATATTATCTCAATTTTTTAACTCTAATTCTTTTTAAAATTAATTATTGATTTACCATGCATTTTATAAATCCGTCAAATGCATGCAACATACATATTATTATCACATACTTTCACTACATTTTTGACATTTCCCTTATTATTATTTTTAAAGAAAATAGAAAAAAGACTATTGTTTTTTGCTGTTTGTTAAACATTATGTATACCAGTGCAACCATGTATACCTGGAAATTTTGGAAATCTATTTCAGTCAAACAAAATTTATTAAAACTACTGATTTTTTTAAAATTCAGACCTTGTTCTGGTTTTAATAATTCTTATTAATAATTCTAACAGACCTATGGCTAAAAATATATCTGCTCCTCAGGATTGTTTTTTAACAATTTATTTATTGTTATTAGTGAATACAATCAACACAATTTGTTTATAATATAATTACCACTGACATGTTTTTGTGATAATTTTTATTAAAAAAATTGTATATTGAAGAGTGTCTTGCAGCTTTGTCTAAAGATTTACAAATATGTTTCTAAAAGTACACAAGCTTTAAAGATTTTTTTAAAAGTAAGTATAAAGCAAAAATCAATGATTTGATTTCTTTTCTATTACAATAGCAAAGAATTCATATTAATATATTTCTTTGTAACAAAATTAAGACATCTGATAATTTGGCCAAATTTTAATGCCCAGCAAATATATATTGGATTTTGAGACAGAATTCCTGAGTGCTAATAATGTTAGTTTTCTGTGATAAATGTATTTTTAAACTATTGACACAACTGTTCAAGACAATTTGTTGCAGTTTTAAAATTTTATCTTTTAACTATTGTTTTTAATTATTTAGGTGCAGATTTGAATAGTCATAAAATTAAGATAGTCATATTTCTGTTATCATAAATTAAAAAGTCATTTAAAAATGTTATTTTAAAATTCGTAGTTAAAAAGTCATAATTTAATAAGTCAAAATAGTAAACCATTGAAATATACATATAATCCGTGAAACAATATCGACATTTCAATCACGTTTATTTATAGTACAACACCTATAGTATTAGTATATGTAAGTAGGTAAGTAATGGTATTCACCGAATGGTGTTAATAAAAAACAAGATATATATAACACTAACTAAATTTATGTTAAATCATTTAGTCATGGCTTATATGTTAAGAACTTCTAGAAGCATAAAGGCTGTCATCCATAATTTTCACTAAAAAAAGATTACCTGAAACCCACAAGATAGTACTGGAAGTGTGTAACTACTGATTGTCTATCCAGAGCCATCACAGCTGCTGTTGAAGACAACAATGACAATGTTCAAGTATACAAAAAAGGGATCCATAATCATCAAATACAACCTTTTGAATAAGACTAATTTTCTTTTGACTTTTTCATATAAGACTAAGTGACTACAATACTTTCAACAAGACTTTTTATATATAATAATATAAATGCTATTTTTAAATGACTTTTTCAAAATGACTTAATTATGTACAACTATTTCATTTTTATGACTTTTCTCCTCAATAGATCCGATTTATTCTTATTAACCAAGGTTCCCATAAGCCAGGGAGATTTAACCTTATAATTCATTTTGATTTTCTCAAAATTATCAATTTTCAAGTGAACTGTTGTTATTCTGTATGTTTATTACAAAATATATTTCGTTTAATACAGCCTGTGAGACAGCAAGAGAAGACAATTTGTTTATTAAAATGTTTTCTCATGTCCCAAAAGCAAATAATTTTGTATGTGGTAAAAAAAGCTATTGCTCCAACCATGTCCGGAAATGTATTCTCTACACTTCGAAGCTACACAATGTTTACTCTATGTCTATATAAGATGAACAATGATTCAGATTTTAAACAACTTGACCTGCTAAATGTGTATTGGTTAAGGTTAGAATTTCTAGAATCTAATTATTTTAAAATAAATTGTCAAGATGAAATTGCAGCTAAGTCTAGTCATCAGGAACCACTAAATTATGTAGTATAGTTGGCTTTTCAAACATGAAATAATGTAATTTTTAAATATATGAATTCCAATTGAAAACATAGTTTATAAATCGTGAAGGACCAAATGTTATTAAGGAAATGTTTAAGCTATCAAAAGAGGACTATAAAGACAGTATGGATTTTGTGGCATGTAAGCTTCCTGTTGTAAGTTTAGTTATCTAATATGCAATTACATCATACAATTTTTATATCAATGACATTGCTGTTTATTTTATATATTTTTGAAAAATACAAAGCTGAAAAAAAGAACTTGTGGCTTTCTGTGAATTACATTGGCCAAATATTCAATTAATTCAGCTGAGTTCTACTCGATTTTAACAATGTTAATGTTTGTAAAATGTATCTTGCTATTTTATGAACCAAACTTTTTATTATATCTTCAGTATTGAAAAAATCATTTCAAAGAGCTTATACGGTCAGCAAAAAGCAGCTTATTTAAATATTAAAAAACAAAGCATTATTATTGTTAATGGCATATTTTATGTGTTGTTATTTATCTCTAATACTTATAGTATAGTATTAAAATATTATTGATAATTTTTTTGGCTATTTCATGTTTCAATACTTATACAAATGCGCTTCTTTCTATGTCACTAATTTATTTATATAATTATTCTTATTTTACTTGTTAATTATTTTGTAGGTACCTATTGAATAAAATATCTATATTTTGTGCAGTTGAAATTAAAAAAAAAATTCTTTCATTTTTAAATTTATACACGATTTTTTCTAATTTCCCTTTTTTGGCATGTCATTTTTAGGTATGGACATTGACAAAACTCAAATAATAGAATGGTTTCGTGCTACAGAAACTGGAATTTTGCAGAACATAATAAAGTGTAAAAAGGATATTGATGATATCAATATAACTGGTGACTGGATAGTTAATGATGTTAAGGTATGATTATTACTATATTTATTAATATACCTTCAGTAGAGAGTTTAAATATATTATTTCTATGTTGTCCAGATTTATTTCACGTACTTTAAAAATAAAATTTGAAAAGGTTATTCTAATCTTTTATTTTAGCACAAAAATGTGACAGGCCTAATAATTAGTGCTTATAAAGGTACTAAAGATGTTGTAAGATGGTTTGTTGAAAATGATGCGAATGTTAATTTGTTTACACAGGTATGTATGTTCACTTATCTTTTCTATTACCTTTTACTAAGTTTTATTATTCTTAAAACCTTTAATTTTTACAGAGCGGATGGCATCCAATACATTTTGCTGCTGGTAAGGGGCATGTTAGTACTGTTGACATCCTTTGTAATGCTGGAGCTCAGGTCGATGTCAAAACTAATGTAAGCATTAATAATTATAATGATAGAGAGAAACAAAAATAGTAAGGTTTTATTTTGTATTTTTTCCTATCAACACTTTTCCTGTTATGCAGTTGATAAAGATACCCGAAAGATCCTGCAAAAAGACTTACTTTTTTGTTGTTCCTCTTGATCAGTATACATTACTGGGTAGGGCCAATACAACAAAAATCATTAATAATTCTGTTTAGATTCTGGCGTAATATAACTTTATCTATTTATAAATAACTACTTTGTTTTGTATTTATAGACACATCGTTAAAAGAATTCCTAGAATTAATTATTATTTCTCATTAATTTGCAATGCGTTAAATTTTCTTGTCAATTTGTATTATTATATTCAATACTACTGACAAAGTAACATATTGAATATTAATAATATACTATTTATTTTTTATAATTGTTACTGTTATTTCTTAAAATGAATAATTTTTATATTATTAACTATTTTCTAATGGGTTATATTTTATGCAGCTATTATCAGTTAAATATTATCTGTTAATATAGATAACGGTTCTTACTCTAATTATTGATTTTAGACTGGAGAAACTCCTATTTACTTTGCATTACGAGGCAATATGCGAGACACAGTTAGAAAACTAATCCACCACGGTGCCACAATTGATAATATTGATGAAGTGAGTTTTAACTAGAGATAAAACCATAATTTTTATATAATTTTTTAAATTTGTATTATATTTAAAATTCTATTTTCTTTAAATAAATTCAAATTCTCTATTTAATTATTCTCTTGATTTTTAATTATCCCGTCCGTCTGCCTACAGAATGTGCTGCAAAAAGCGGTGAATCGTGGCATTCTCCCCCCTGACATGTTGCCCGAACTACAATCTCGTCGTCGTGGTACCGGTGACCGTGGGGGTCATCACTCAGCCTACGATGTGGACCTTGCCAAGAGAAAGCAAACAGCTCTTCGCCAGCTGGGAGATGACTGTGAACTGGCAAAAGCAGCTCGAAGAATGTCCCGCGAAGAATCTCCCAGTCGACGACTGGGTCAAATCCAGAAGCTACAGGACTTCTTGATTGTTCCCGATATCTTAGAATTGCAGCGGTCACAGGATGCTCTGGTTGACCTGCTAGAGTTATGCGCCAGTGAGACCAATGTCAGTCGTCTATTCGTACAAGCATGTGCCGATACGGTGGCCAAGGCGGCACTGCTCTGGTGGGATGCGGACAAACAGGTCAATCACATCATCAGGTTGATTAAGAGATCAAGGGACCCCAAAAAGGAGGTCTATCGTGGTGCAATGCTAACAGTTCTGTCTGCTTTGCTTAAGAATGGAAATGTCCAATTAATTAATGTTCTCTATTCTGAAGCTCAGAATATCATGGAGGATCTTTTCTATATGGTGGAGACACTGGATAACATTGACAATGTGCTCTTGCTAATCGATGTTATCATCAAATTCGGTCATTTATTCCCTAAACAACTCAGTCATCACTTCACTGGTGTTATTGACATTTTAGTTGGTTGGTGTCTTGATCAAACGGAGAATAGAACTTTCGAGAAAATTGGAGAGCAACTTAGTCAATTTCGAACATTTTGGATTGAACACAGCTCCTTTACAATTGATCTGATGACGAATCTTATTGAAGACGCTGACAGTAGTGCCAAGCAAGCTGAATGGTCTTCAAAATCTGATGACAGTAGTTTACTAAATTGTTATATTTTTGTGTTTGTTAATATTCTAAAGAGTTTGGTACCGCCCGAAAACGATTCAGACGCTATTATCACTCAAAAGATAGCCGCAGACTTCATTTACAAATTGACGGACATTAGCGACAGTTATCGACGTTGGAATGTCAATGAACGCCTCCTGGAACTTTTCAATAGAGCCCTACTTCTACTGCTCTCATCTGAGGTTAACTTCACACATTCTTCTCTGAATAAGGTGAAGGTGCATGTTACCAGTTTGGTGCACTCAAACAAACCCAGTGTTGTTGTTGTGTGTCCAAGTCTTCCACTTCTCGATTCCATCTTGAGCTTGGTGTTAGTTTTACTCGATCAACTTGATACTAATTCGGTTCCAGATTTACTCTATCGCTTATTTGACCCCTTTTCAATACTGCACAGTGCAAAACTTTCCCAGTCCACTGCTGTAATCGATAAGGTTGTTTCTATTATTACCAAACTAGTGGAAGTTCGAGCTACAGCAATCCTAGACGCACTTTATCAAATCCTTTTAAGTGATCTTGAAATTTGTCTGCGAACATTAGTTCAAGCCTGTGCAAGTTCCTACCAAGTGGCGCTAGTACAACAGAACGCATTTGCTGAGAAGCAATATTCTGTAGCCGAGGCAGAATCTTTAGCACTATTTAATATTCTCGTGATTAACATATTCGCTTCGACTGGATGTACAACTGAGCTCTGGGAACTAGAGCCGCCTGTTTTTCACCTGTATGTGAAATATTTGCCGTTGACAGATCGGGAAGTCATGAAAGCTTTTCCTCGTCTATATCTTGGACTGTTGACGAGTTTTGTACGACTATGCTCGATTCATGGCTACTTTAGTTCACCGGATAACAAATCAGATGACAACCGATTGACTATGCTCAATGTCACGTGTCGACTTGTCACTATCACTGACCTATCTTTGGATTCTTACTCCACTTTGCTTACTTTGCTAGATAATGCCGTCAAGTTCCTTCCTTCAACGACATCGACTTCTTCGCATGTTGAGGTTGGACTCGTGTTAGAAGCTCTCTGCAAATTGCTCTCTCGATGTCACACATTATGTGTTCAAAAAAATACCGCAATTCTCATCACAAAGATTTTGCGAATAAGTAAAACTGTATGGACTTTGGACCTATACACTAAGCTTGCTAGTGTTTCATTCGGGTTGCTTTCTCATACAGATTTGGATTTAGTTACTGAATTAGTGAATTTATTGACATGTATTCCTTTAGAAATTTATGTGTCTATATACCGTAAATCGTCGATGAACAAGTCCCTGCTTAGACAAGAAAAACATCTATTAGCTGTCCAGTGGACAATAATGCGCAAACTCATGACAGAACCCCCTTCGCCCCATTTTGAGTCTAACAACATGAGAAGTGTATTCAGCTACCTGGTTTACGGAAGGGTTCCTCACACTGGAACATGGCTTCAACGATTGCTACAAATTTGTATTCGTATACCTGTCGAAGGTGGTACTTCTCAAAAAAGTTATCTCTCCATAGCTGATGAAACTGAATGCCCCATGTGGTTTTGGGGAATATGGAATACAGCGTGTCACTGCATCTCAAATAAACTCAAGATAGAACCATGGTTCAAACCTCAAGATACATTTTTATCCATCGAGGAAACTTTAAAGGAGATAATCAGCACGCTAACACCGATAAAGCCAAGTGGAAAGGCGCCGTGCTTCAGTCTTTTACCTTGGAATAATCAATTGAAACAGGTGTCAGTTTTGTTGCTCTTCTTAGACTGTCTTGAAAAGCAAATGTATAATGCATACGAGGGAAGTGCTGTATCAATAAGTGTGCCACAGAAACCAGTGAAAACCTTCTTCCGCACAAATCGTGGCACGTGTCAAGAATGGATCAATCGAAACCGGATGATGATAATGTTCATTGCACAAGAGAGCAATGAACCCGCAGTTGTAGTTCGACATGGTATGGCGCTTCTACAGGAAACTGACGGCAGATACGCTGATCAGGAAGAAATTTTGGCCTTTTTGGGTCGTGCGCTGCGACGATTGGGCAACGCTGACTGTATAATGGGACTGTACGAATGGGCAAAAGCAAAGTTCGGCCCCCGTTATGAATGGATGAAAGCGTTGGCTCTTGTAACAAATGGTCACATAGAAGAGGCAATTTCTCTTTTTGTTGGTCACATTGAACAGAATATAAGACCTCTTGAATCTAACAACAGTAGAGATTCCGAACCAAAAAGAGAAATTGAAATACTCTCAAAAGTAAGTAATCCTAACGTGTCCATCAAACTGTCCTGTCAAACAATTTTGGACTGCTATATGAAGATTGGAGACTATGATGAAATGTTAAAATGGAAGGACAAACTTGCCTCTCTCTCACAGGCCTCCAGTTCGTCCAATGTGGATTCTTCCGCCTTTCATGTCGACACAGACTGGAAAAGAATTGCATATATTGCCAAATTACATAAATGGGATGAAAAGCCCGATCCCATTGTAACAAAGAAAGGTGATGAATCCCTCAGGTGGACCACATCCGTTATGGCGGAAAATTTAGAAAATACGTTGCTGGACCTTGCAACTCATGACGTGACAAATATCGGCAATGTCATTGATGACGCACACCAGGTTACTTTGGATCTTGTACGTGCGATGTCTGTTCCTTGGTCGTCTTCCTTGTCGCTAGAGTCGTATGCAGTTCTCCAGAAGTTGGACTTGATAGAAAACGGTACTCAACCTGACCGTCAGTGTAAGAGTCCTCCTGGAGAATATGGATTGATAGGCATTGGGCTGTTGCGTTATCAGGAGCTGCTAGAAAAAATGGATGAGTCCAGGGAAGTTTTACCAATTCGTTGTGCTCTACCGTGCATCAAGTGGTCGAGAAAACACAAAAATTCGCGGTTAGCTCAATCTCTTCTTCTTGGTGAACTGCATAAAGTTGGTGTGACAGTTATAGACAGTGGAGATAACGGTGGTTCAGTAGGACGAGGATTACTTATAGCCGTGAAGAGTCTTCGTCAGACAAAGTTCCCTTTGGAACCTCTGATTCACCTGGAGGTTGAACGTGAGGCTGCTAAAGTTCTTTGGAGTGGAAAGCGACGTGACACCGCGGTACACCTTCTTACCGACAGTCTCCTGGATAGTATTCTCACGGAAACCGGTGACCCCGTTTTGCATGCAACTAAATGTGAACTCAACACAAAATCCATGCTCACTCTCTTTAAGTGGCTGCAGACCGACGATTCTCTGGCTAGAAGTCTATGTACCTTCATTCAACAACAGGCTTCATTTCCTCCAAGCTCTCCCGACCACACATCCACCGGAGATGCAATAGAATGTGGAGCCAGGAACCTCTCCTTTCTTTCGGATCTGACAGAAATTCCCTGGATCCATGGAGTTCCGTTGGTGCCCCCTTCATGTGGCCCTCGTTCACTCGCCGCGCAAACACGTCTTGCCAACGTGGACCCAGACACCCTAACCGGCTCCCTGCTTATGCTTTCTAGTCGTCTCTCCGCTCAGCGAACTCGCAGTTGGTACTCTCTTGCGGGATGGTGTTTCCAGCGTGGACATCACAATATACAACTGACCCTCAACAGTAGTCTTCCTTTGACCCCCGAAGAAAGGGAGTGTGTTGTTCAGATCCTGCCCATTGGTGTGACAGACCAGGAGCTGGCTAATGTGACAGGCTTGTTGGGTCGCATTCGTGTTATGTCTCCTGGAGGAGTGAAGGAAGATCAAGAAGATGAAGTGAGCTCTGTGGGGCGAGTAGATGGCGAACAGGTAAAGTTTTTAATTCTGATATCAATTTAGTTTCCATCTCTAAGTTTTCGAAATTATTCCATTTTTATTTTATTCAATTTTGTCTTAAATATCTCTTTTTTCTATTCTGTTTAGTCTTAAAATATCCCTTTTTTGTAATCTGAGAGATAGTTTTTATCAATTGATTTATGGAGCACAGAGTATTTTTATGCATTCACAATGTTTAAATATTCTAAAATTGTAATACAATACATCTAATATATAACTTTCTGTTTAGAAAATGTTTTTAGAAATGCTGTGTGGTTCTACCGTCTTTCGTCTCCTTTCAACTTGTCGTTGTGCTTTTTATCTAAGTGTAAAGAAACTATTGTGTATGCTTAAATTTAGCTCTGCCATGATATCATAAATAATCTCTATTATACCATGACAAAAAACTTAAAACATATTTTTCTTAAAATGTTAAAAGTGAAACAGCTTTAGGTATTATAAATATTTAAATCTTCTCATCATCTTTATATATACCTAAAAAAGAATAGTGTATGTATAATATGAAATATGAAGTACTTGTTTAAATAAATTAAAATGAGTCTAATTTATTTTAACATTAACAAAAGGTTATATACCTACTGCCTGTGTTTAACAATTATAATTATATTAATATCTCCTTATTTATAGCACTATTTCATCTCCTTTCCTCAATTGGTCATATATACATACCTTGACATTTCCGGTCATGTTTAACCGCAATTTATCTTCACTTTTAATCCCATTTTCCGCCCAACAGGAAGTTGAAGAGATGCAGCGACAACTGCTAACTGCCTGTCACCGTCTCTCGGGTCATCCAGACGAATCGGGACTTCTATCTCGACTTGTGGAAGTTTGGCGAAAAGTGCTCAGTCGTCAGTACAACCTCTATCTCTCTGCTGCCCGAGCCTACTTCACTTTCCTGAGTGTTAACACACAAAGTGATACTACAGAGGCCATGGAATACAACATCACAGGTTGGTCATTGTGTTCAATAAACTCTCACTTCATTTCATGCCTCTAGTTCATTCTCGTGATAAACGTTGATTTCAAATGGAACCGAACGGAAGGAGGTGTCGCAGCTTATGTTCGTTGAGATTTCTTATCTTTTAATGCTTTGTTGGGATAGAGTTAAAGGAAGAAAGGATACTTTAAAATATTTGAGTTTCGAATTAAGCCCTCTGATTAATTGATTTAGTTTAGCCCTAAATCATCTCTATTGGTACCTTTAGTTTTAAATCACGGTTGAATTTTTTGTCGTTTTCATTCGTTGGCGAACATACTTTATCGAACAATAATTGATTAATTTGGGTGACGTCAACTGTCTTGTCGTGTTGATCTTCTAATATTCTTTTCTTTGAAGCCAACACAAAATCACTCACTCGATCCTCTCGAATGTTGTTTGATTTTAAATTGTTTGCATAATATCTTTTACGATCAATCATATATTCTCTTTATTATGCACTATGCCAGAGCAACTTTCTTGTCTAGCAGGGAATGGACAGAAGAAGAAGAATTCTTGTGTTTACAACTTCGGCTGAGGAGGTTTGTCACATCCCAACTAGTTTTATAGTTTGTTATTGCACATATTATATATTTTTTAGGTTTGTATGTGTGCTTGCGTGCGCCCGATAATTTGAGTTCTGCAGTTGACATTTGTGATAAAGAAAGTTGATGATAGAATTCTGTTTAATTAAGTCCTCCATAGCTGGGAAGATTGTTCAATAAAACAGCTGAATGGCTAATTATTAATTTGAAAAATAATGATTATATTTATTTAGTTTCTAACACGTTTCCGACGGTTAGAAGTGAAATCCTAATTCCATCATACGGTAACTGTAAGGTCATTTATTTTAGCTTGAATTGTCATAAAATTTTGACTGGAAGGATTTTCTTGTTATATTTTAGCTTGGCTCATTATGATTATTAATAGTAATGTATTGTTTTATTCATAATTTTGGTATTTTGTAGTTTTCAAATGTTTCTCAATATTTCATAATTCGCTTTTTGTCACCCCCCACAGCCACTCTACGACTCTTACGACTGCTTGTCAAGCACAGTGTAGAGCTAAGAGACGTGGTGATTCGAGGTATACCCGGCACGCCCACCTACGCCTGGGCCGGCATTATTCCTCAACTCCTCGCCCGTCTGAATCATTCGGAACCCTGTGTGCGTCAGTGCATGGTCGACCTATTGTGCCGTCTTTCGGCGCACACTGACACCGCACATCTTGTCGTCTTTCCGGCCCTAGTGGGTGTGGCGGACCGAGGAGAGAGGAAGGTGCATCAAGAGGATCCTGTATCCACCACCTCCCGAACTGCTAGCAGACTCAATACTTACAGAGATCAAGATGAAGGTGGGCTATTCATTTTAAAATTAGTATGGTGCGAACTATTCGCAGCTAGTTAGATTATTTGACTAAGTTATTAAGACGAACTCTGTTTAAGAATAATTAAGGTAATTATTTATAGTAGCTCTTGAATATGAAACGTTTCCAACAATCATTTTATAATTTCAAAGGTCCCAATGATCCCAATCATAAAACTATTCATTACAAAAAATGAATAATAAAATTAAATAAAAACACTCGGTGATAATATTTATTAACCGCTATTAACAATACAAACAGAATTAAATTTAAAAAATAAAAATACTAATAGATCAGTCGTTTCGACTTTAATGTCTTCTTCGGTAATAAACTGAATTTTTAAAGAGAAAACTATTTCAAAATACTACAAAATTAATTATAAAAACATAACCGAAAAATGAACCGCTATTAAAAAAATAAAATTCACGAAACGATATGGACATGCTGATCTTATTAATTTATTCTTGTTCTTCTTATCATTTAATTTTTACTAAATTAATGTTCATGCTTTTTAAATAGTTTTCTCTTTAGAGCTTTTGTTTATTATCGAAGAAGACTGAAGTCGAAACGTCTGATCTATTAGTATTTTTCTTTTAAAAATTGGTTGGAATTGAATTGTAGTTTTTATTAGCGGTTAATTTTATCACAGAGGGTATTTTTATTACACACACTGTATTCATTGTATTGTATATATTTTGTATTGTGTGCTTATCTGACACTCTCCTCGCCATTTTTAATACTAATCATATTAATATAATAATTTCAACAGTTTTTAGTCTTTATTATTATCTGTAATTTAGTTTTATAATTACTGGTTTATTGCAATAACACAACTGCTTATAATATAGATAAAAATCCTGACATTGCATTTGGATAGACTGACAAATTATGTCATTTTTCTACTCAATACTGTGTTGCACATACCTGGGTCAACTGTTCTTTCTTATCCACGTGTTCACAACAAGAACTTCCAGCGTCTCTAGCTGCCTCCTTGTCATCTAACCATCAACAATTGACGGGGAAAGTAAAGTTGTGGTGCGGCTGTGTTTCCAGCCTCTTAATTATCTAGACACATTAGGCAGTCGGTCGCACTTAGCGTCAATCTCCTCCACTCTTTCGCCTCCTTCAAAAATCTCTTTATAATATCATTGAACTTATTCTTTGAAGCTTGACTTTAGTTTGGTCTGTCTGTGTATCATGGCAAAACCATGACTAGCACTCATATTGTATTATATCCTAATTTTAATGCAAGTACAAAATCAATAACATTTTTACTGTTACATCTACCTGAAAAGTGCTTTTTTATCATCTCTAAAAATAACTTATTAGTTTGTTGACAATTTCCGCGTACATTTTTAAAACTCAATAACATTTTTTTTTAAAATAATATTGATAATAAAATACATATCATTTCAAGATCTTTTAAGTTTAGAACTAGACCACTGATCTGTAGTAAACTGAATAAAAAGATCCTTTGTAACATTCTGGTAATGTTTATAATTTAAAATAAATATTCATTTCAAAGACTTGAATTCAATTGTGTGTAGTCATTTTTTAGATTTATAATTTAGTGTCATTTCATTGTCTAATTAAAGTTTTTATTTTATTAACATGAATTTACGATTCCAAAAAATCTAAACTACGTAAGTTGAATATTTTCATTGATACAGATTCAAAGATGTTAATAAGGAACAATAATCTATATACAAATTTTATTCTACTTAATTTACGCTTTAGTTAAGTTATAAATAGTATATTTTATTTAACTCTTATGATTAGATTTATTTAATGAGTAACACGAAGTCTACTCCATTGTTTAATTATCTATCATATCTTGTTTTTTCAACACCCACGATTTTCCGGGCTTATCTTCCTTACTGCCTTGTGTCTTTACTTTTTGAATTGTAATCTCTCAAGTTGCCAAAATTTGTTTAGAGTCTAATATAAGCAGAAGACAGATATCCATTTATAGACTCATTCACAAAATATAAAAAGGAACAAAAAGAGGGACGATTCTCCATCTGGAAATAGGATTAAGGATGACCACACAACCACCTCCGCACATTAATAAATACACTCAATAACACACCAAGATTAATGAGGTGACCCATCTGTCTGTCTAATTTGTAATCATATTTATCTCCATCTTTCTCTCTCCGCTAGACCATGTTGTCAGCTGGAGGAAGAGGATTCTCGCTGCCAAAAAAAGCCATGAAGATGCAGAGACTTTATAATGTAATCCAACTATATAAATGGGCATGTTTAAATTGTACATTCTTGAATTGGTTAAAATACTATCCGTGTTCTTTCAAGTGCTGTTGCTATGGATAACATTCCATTCTGGAATTTTGAACTGCTATCTTCAGAATGACGTCTGTACGACTTGTGTAAATAATTACTTTAATCAAAGTGTAATCCAAGCTTCATTCAATCTTTCCTAATTTTAGCTAATTATTAAAGAATTAAAATTGTATTTTGTTTATCGTCATTTGTTGTCGCAAACAACCTTGAACTTGCTCGATACTTTTTTTCTATATTTTTTCACTGAGACCATTTCAGAATAAACGTCTGATCTCAATTTTGAACTATAATATTTACTCAACGAGTGCAAAATATGCCTCTATTACATTTTACGAAATTAATTGTCTTATGTTCAAGGCCGTAGTGTGAGTACATTGATTTGAATGGCATAATATAGATTAGAAGCCTATTTTGTCAGAGTTTTGTAGATTTTTTTAAATCTGATATCTAATGTATTTAGCTTATAATAAGTTTAATTCATGGTTCGACTGAGAAAACACGCCTTTTATATGTATTCTTTTCTTCAAAATCCATAAATTGTCCATAAATAGACCACGTTGTCCTATATGTAGCCATGGGCATTCATATCTTTAGTCAGTGAAATCATAATTTACTTTAGCACGGCCGTATGAGTAACCACGGCATTCGCCGTACTAAAAATCTCTACACTCCTAGTTATACATTAATTATTAGGCGCAATAATTATTTATAATTATTTATAATTATTATTTTTAGGCGCGCAAATATATCATTTATATATAATTTATAAATATGGCGCCTTTTAGTAGCTTGCAGTACCAATGAAAATTGCATTCCTATACGGGCCTGTTTAGTCAGTTATTATTCAAAATATACTACAAAGATATTTTTTATCCGAAATTTTATATTTAGCTTGTAATTAGTTGAATGGATTACCGTATTATATTTTTATTAATATAGAAATAGAACATCATTATGGAAGTTATTATTCAAAATATAATGATATTTGACTTGCGTGCAATAATATTTTACATTACATCAAATTATCGCACTTTTTGTGAAACTGCCACATTAATTTAGTGTTAGTGAAACACGTAGCAGAATTATTCTGTTCTTAATTTAACTATATTCAGCCAGATTTAAAGTAGAAGCAGTGCTAACTTGATCTCATCCGTAAAATATGAGTGTCATGTATGTATTTGTTCCCATGTCCCTGCCAACAATCGATATTTTTAGCAGGCAATGTTGACAGAAGATCCTCCACTAGTTTGTAAACATGGTGTCCTTTTTTCTTTGGAAATATTCTTTATTATGTTGAGAACCCCAAAGTATTTTTGAGTGGTCGTAGATGCGTTATGATCTTGTCATGCGCTATAATGAACTTCATATTTATAACAATTATATAAACTCTACTTATCTCTTTTACAAAAATCTATAGTTATAAATGTGAAAAGTTTTACACCAATTTGAATTAAAACAA
>JAUZNC010035424.1:4298-14938 GCA_034780395.1 Vannuccia rotundouncinata
TGTTAAGTGATTCAAGAAGTTCATTTTTTCGTTTGATTCATGTGAATAATGTGGTTCATTTGTCGATTTGATTCATGAATTGACGTGAGTTATGTGATTCAGAAGGATTGTTAGATTTAAGTGATTTACGTAATTCCTTTGATTCAGATAGTTCATTGATTCATGTGACTAATTTGTTAAGTGATTCAGATAGTTCATTGATTCATGTGACTAAATTGTTAAGTGATTCAGATAGTTCATTGATTCATGTGACTAATTTGTTAAGTGATTCAAGAAGTTCATTGATTCATGTGACTAATTTGTTAAGTGATTCAAGAAGTTTATTTTTTCGTTTGATTCGTGTAATCTTTTAATTTTTGTGCTTAATTTGTTTTATGTGACTTATGATGTGTTGCAAATTACATTGCTATGCTGTTTCCAAACATAAAATTAACTGTGTGACCCAAAAGTTACTGGAACTGACCAGCAAAAGGATTTAGTAAAATTAACTAACGCCTACTAAATATGAGCCTCACAACGCACACAAAACTATAATTTAAAAACATATAGTTTCTTGTATTACTATAACTTTATTTATATATTTTTATCAGTTATAAGACAGTTATAAAACAGTTCGATTGATATTTCGTACCATGGATGAATTAAATATACAAATCATATTTAAATATATATTAGATTCATTGTCCATGTTAATCAATAATTCAATTTTTAAAATTGTGACTTTTATAAAATAGTAAAAATAAAAGAAATTCTTTTCATTTCTTATCTAGTAATTCATTATATTATCTATGATTCAAACTCTATAACGTATAGATCAGTGGTCAATACAAAATATTTTGATGTATTTATTTTGCTTGGATAGGTTCACAGGCCATTCATCCCAAATAATATTTTTCGCTCTCTTGCGTCAGAAATCCTCACTTGAATGAACTAAAACGTCCAAAATAAGTATATCACAGGAAGGCGGCTAATTGTTTTACAAAATGATTTTTAAAATAACGATTTGATTTCAGGAAAGTTGTTCACAAATCGTTTTTAACTTATAATATGTGTCCAACCAAAGAAGAAATCTAATAAGATTACACAAAACCATTTTAAAAAATAAAATGTTTACTAATGAGTTAGTTATTATGGAAAATATTTATCCAATTATTGTATACATATTTGTACAGATATTAATTAAAATTCTATCCATTTTTTTGTTGATTCTTGGACTTTATTATTCCCAATTTCCTTCCCAGCCAAACCATTTTGGCTATGACTTCTTCCTGCATCAATTTGAAGCACATTGCAAAAACTGATAGTCCGATAGCTACATACAAAGACAGAATAATCAATTTTTCTTGTGGATTTTCGGAGTCAATTTTCGTTCCTGTAATCGAAAATGTGAATGAAAAATAATAATTCATTATTTATTTTTTATTGTTAAAATTTTAATTAATCTTTTTGTTATTGTGATATACTTAATATTAAACAATTAATTATTCTATTGATTACAATTATTAAATTTTATCATTAAATTTTAAATATGAATAATCATTATAATGTTATATATTACTTGTAATTGTTTTAGTAATATCGAAAATTGAAACTATATTTAAAATAATCAGAGTAATTTAAAATTGCAAATAAAGTGATAAAAAATATAAATTTCCTTTCCTTGAATCTAATGAATAGAAAGATAGTATTCAAGGTTTAAAACTAATTTAATGTGTTTTGAAAGAATACACAATTATAATCCAAAACAGTTTATGAGATTTTATAATTTTAAAATATTTACCAGATTTATTAAAAAATTACTCAAAATTAGTTTTGTATAAAACGAAAATAAGGATAACCACTTCTAACCTGGGACTATATCACCAAATCCAATTGTGGAAAGCGTAATGAAACAGAAATATGACCACTTGAGGTAATCTTTATCCTCCCAGATTGTGAAGACAACTGCTCCCATGACTATGTAGGTCGTCATGATTGTCAGAGAAAGACTAATCGGCACTGTGACCTTCTTTATACTACGGTGGGTTGAGTAGCGCTGCCGCTCCTCCCAGGAAATCCACGAGTCGTCGTCAGAATCCAATTCCCGCCCCTCCGACAAATAACTGAGCTTTTTCGGCCTCTGCATAGCAGTAAGGACCGAGTAAGAGAGCGTGGAACTACTATCGGAGACACTGCCAGTCTGGGCGTACGGGTTCTTCAGGAGTTGCAGGTGTGAATTACTCGAATGGCTAGAGGCTGTTGGTGGAGCAGCCTTGCGATGGTGTTGTTCAACACGAGCTCTTTTCCTCTTTCGGTTGGGGCAAGGAGGGGGAGAGACAACAATGTTCTGATCCTCTTCTGACATACTGCTTACATCCTCCATACACTGAAAGATGCGAAATATTGTGGTCAGTGTTTAAGATTTAGAAATGCAAAAAGATAAAAATACCTATAAAAAATGGAAGTTGAAGTTGAAACATTTTAAAATATTTTGAGTAATTTAAAATTGGAATTAAGATCAAATTTACAAAGTAAATAAAAGTTATACAGGATAAATAACTCAAAAATAAAGCAGTCTACAATTAATTGAATAGTATTTAGATATTTTAAAACATTTCTTTCAATACAAATTTGTATGACTTTTGCATAAACCAAATTAATGAAAGTTGGCTTATATTTATTCAAATTCATTTATTCAAGACAACCTACCAATCCATTACGAGTATGCTGTTCCGCATCAATTGGAAGGTCATCATCAGGCGCCAAATTATGTAGTGTCGACGTTTCTGAGGAATTCTCGTAGGTGTCTCTGACAATGTGGCTGTTAGCATAAACGTCCTCAAATGTGTACCTTGTAGACCTGTGAGGATTCGTGAGTGTAGCTTCTGAATACTCCGAGGCAGCCGCATATCCCTGTGAAGATACTTCCGGCTCTGAAATCAGAGGGCTGGTGGTTCTACTATCGGTGGCGTCCTCTTCCTCGTTCTCTGTATTCAAATCGGGAATGTCTTCATCCTCGATTGGTTCAATGCGACAGCTCTGCTGAATCTGGCGCAAATTCTCCAGCGACCCGATTTCCAGGTCAGGATCAATGTCTCGCCAGTTAATTAGTGGAACTCCTTTGGCTTCGGCTACTCGCTGCTTGATCCTCTCGATGCGGCGCTTGTATCGCTCACGGGCTGGCAACAGTTTGGCATAGCAGTGGAACTTCCGGTGGTATTCGGTGACTTTGTCGGGCGGTAGACTCGGACAGGAGTGATGCATGATTCCTGGAGGTGGGGCTCCGTCTAGCTTTCCCGAGACGTTGTTTGATTCAAAAGTTGTTGCGATTTTCGTACCGTCATTTACTTGGTTGCCTCCTTTGAAGGAAGTGCGAAATGAATTCCCGCCACTTTTCGGACCATTACCGGTTGTATTCTTCCGACGAAGGCCGTTCTCCTTTTGGTGGAAGGATTTGGTGGAGTGTCTCCATAGTTTCTCGCAACCCGTCAAACAAGCTCTCGAATAGATAATTCTAAACATGTCGGCAAGGTAATCACCAATATTTGTCAGATATAAAAATGTTAGTGGTATGCCGAAGAAGGCGTAGATCATTGTTGCGAATTTACCCCATTGGGTCTTAGGAGATGTGTGACCATAACCTGCAACACAAGAGGGCAGGCCGATACACACAAATTTTCTTATAACGGTTTTAAAACTAAAAAGAAAAGTACATTTGTAAGAAACCGCATTGTAAATGCAATAAATATTAAACTATTTGAGCGTTTTATTGGTTCTAAATTTTCATAATAAGAAAATATTAATTTAACAACATTTTGAATGTTTTAATGAGTTGATCTTTTCTCAAATCGTCAAATCCAGAAGTTAAAAATTGTATTACCAATTGTTGAAAAAATGTGTATTGAATAGTTATTTTAAAACATTTGTTCAGTTGAATAAATATTAATGTCGCCTAACATAGTAATACAAAAGTTGTCGAAAATACGTTTCTATCTAAAAATAAATAAAAAATGTAAACAACATATTTTTATTTTAAATAATATTTTAATATTTTGATTTGGTCCAGTATTTGAAATATTCAAAAATATGAGAATTAAAGTTAAAATCTATTAAAAATCGAACTTAGAATATCGAGAAACAGAATAACTGAGAAGCAAAAAAAATTGTAATATCAACAGCAAGACATGATTTGAGAAATAAATCAGAATCAATAACACCCAAAAACTCCTTAATTAGAAAGCGTCAATTTTAGATATACTTTTATTGATTACTTTAGTTCTCTTGACAACAAACCAGACGTTTTTTAAGTATTGATATCATCTTTATTTCTTTATTCTTAAATCTTGTGCATTATACTATTTTTATTTCTTATTATTTCGAATATGCAATGTGCCAAAAACAATAATATCAAATTTTGTGTAAAATAAAATCGATAAATTTGTCAATTATAAAGCCAAGAAGGCATGTAGACAATTTTACCTAAATTTAATGCTTCATAAAATTGACGTCATAAAGAGGTAACATTATATCTCCTCAAAAAATTAATAGTAAGAGCCAACCATCTGAAGTCCCCAAAATTGACAGGAAATTAATCCCATTAGTTCAACTAGAAAAGCATCATTTCTGTCTGCTAATTTTGTTGCTTAGAGATATCTCCAATAACCCCAATCCTGTCGATACGTGGTTGTGAAATTTACATTATCACATCTTTAATTATAGCTCTGTCGAAACAAGTTTGATACCGAACTTCTAAAAATAATATTAAAGACTTGGAATGTATTAGAATTCGATACGAATTCATTGCTATATAATAGCTTATAGTTTTCCTAATTTGACAACAAATTTCAGAAGAGTGAACATAAATCTAATTATTAAAATTTGTATATAATTGAAATGAATAATAAAGACAAAAACTGTAAAATGAAATATTTGTCCGTTTTATTATTTAACAATATGTCATTTTAAACATCGTATTATTTGTTCCATTGTACGGAAGGATCAACACATATAGGGTGCTATACATATGTACACTTATCACAAAAATCATGAAAGTATTACCATAAGAATAGAAGTTTGTAATATTATAGATTGACAATTAAATTAAATAAATAAAAAAATATTAAAAATAATGACTTATTTTGTTGCTTAATTAAAAAATTGTTAAAATCTAATAAAATTTTGAAAATATTATTGTTATGCCATGTTTTTACACAAATATAGTAACTTTTTCATAAAAGTTATATTAAACGATTTTCATAATTCAAAAACAATTATTTATTTAGCACAGTTTTAACTATGTTTCTAAAAACTAACAGGCACCCCTTTCGTTAATTATAGAGTATCCTTAAATAGTTCTCAATGTAATACTGACACCTTTGGGATCAATATTTCATCTGTTAATATCACACAACCCTTTGCAGTGAAAGTGGAGGAAAACTCCTTTAACCGTTCTGGACATTATAGGACCCCAGCATAAATTCATTCAAGTAAAACTCCCTTCGTCGTTTTAATGTAATTATTTTTGAACTAAAACATATACGATTAATTTTTTATATCTAACAGAAATTAATAATTAAATAAAATTATGTTACATTAGTATGGAATACCTACTTTCTGTACATTACAGCTGACACTGTGGGGATCAGTTTTGGCAGAAATTAAGTATATTCCTAACAGAAATAAAATTGATTAAAACCTCTTCTTCCATGAGATATAATATTCCATTTAAATAATTCCCGTCTGTATGACCCATCCACACATTTTGACTGTATCAGTTGAGGACGCTAGTCTGGATGCCATTAATTCACTGTCAAATAAAAAAATTGGGTAATTGCATTCGTATATTGACCACTTGTTGGACTATATTTACCCCTTATTAAAAGGAGCCCATCACCCAATAAATTAGATTGTTTTCATCAGCGAGGGGATTATAGCTTGCCGGGTGGCGAAATTTCGCTTTCCACTTTGTTGAAGAGGGGTCCAATTCTTGCAACACACTTTGCATTATACAGAGACAGCTCACTTGAACTGTATGATCTCTGTAAAATTTTTTAAAGTCAAATTTTAGAGGTGGAAGTTTAACTGAACTGCCCATATATATCCATATTTCATCAAGTATTTGGGGGATAACACTTTCATTGTATTGAGATACTTCAAAGTTTGGTAAAATAAAGATTAAAAAACAAATAAATTACGCCGCTTGTTGATTTTATAATTTTGTTTGGAAATATAATTTTCTTCGTTGTCAGTGGTTGTCAATATATGGTAATCGTGCTATTCAACTTAAAATAGAAGATATTTTATTATTTCGCTATTTTTTTATTCTATTATTCTTATAGTCAGATTAAAATATTTCTATGAATAAAATACAATTGAAAAATTACGTTTTAACTGACGAAGATATAAATAGGTACCTATTCATTAAACATCCTCAACATTCTTCAATATATTTTGTGCATTTTAAAAGACTACTCTATACACAGTTAAATTAAATACGGTTCTGAAATAAAATGAAAATTTACGAAGCTCATTATTCTAATTACTAAACCAAACATTTCATATGTATATTTTCAATATTATTCATTTTGTTATAACTGATTAATTAAAAATGTTAGTCTGAATTATTACATGATTACAGAAATATTTAATTCAATATATTATTTAATTTATAAATTTATTGGAAACATTTATTGTGTTCAATTTCATCTTTATTCTGTAGAGTTTGGTTATTATAAAGAATTGTACGCGTACCATTTCAAGATATATGAATTTTATTCTTGTGGTAGAATTCGTAAACCTACTGGTCATGAGCTGAATTGTTTATTGATTAAATATTTATTTCATTTACTGCAAATGTATAGTTAAACTTCCCAGTAACTCACAAACTATTTGTTCGATGCATTTTCAAGACAATATTAAGTAATTTAATATACATATATGTAGATAAATTCTATTCTGCAAGCTGTAGAAAATGCTTAAATGGCACAGACAATTTTCCCCACTCGGGGATTCATCACGACTGTGACGATTATTACGAGTTTTTTGTTCAAATCCTTTTTTGACTCACTGAAATTCGTGTATATAGAGTTATATAGTGTAAGAAGTGTTGTTGCTAAATAAATACATGACATGATGGTAGGAATAGACATTTTCAAAATGCATTTGATCAATCTCAGCAAACAGATATATAAACTTTTATTAATAAGAAGAGATTAGGTATTAATTGTATTAATATATACGCACGCACAATATTGATCAGCATAATACAAAACTATTTTTATCTAGTAGACGGAAATATTTGGATACTATTCATATATTTCAGTCTATTATATATTCAAGTATTATATGAGCATGAGTCTTGTGTTATGTTTAATTTTTCTGCAATGTCATTTTATTCAATAAGTAGTATGTCACTATTACTGAACGAAATTGATGGTTGTCTGAATAGAATAATATTGCATTATTTCTTTCTCTGGTTATTTAAATCGACAAAAATTCGAATCATCAATTTCTTATGTCCTACTTAAAACACCAAAATTCATTAGACGACATTTGTCTTGTCTCCGGATCTAGCAGTATACTCGTCATACTATATTCGCTTAATTAGATTTGTTCCCCTATATAACTATTTTCGACAGAATTAGTATACCCCACAATTGTGTAACCTTGTAATAATAAAAAAATATTTCAAACATTTAAAAAGTAAAACGAAGTCAATTTACATATTTAGCAGGTCAATAATTTAGTTTAGATACTATTAGCTTGAACATTCACACAGTCGCCCATAACACAGAAGAGTAGGGTTTTTATAGTTTTTTGGGATAAAAGCGCAGCGGATAAAAAGACTTTAGAGAGGAAAAATAAATCACCACTTTGGAGTTTTGCGACTATACAGCTGGACTTGATTCTGTATATTAAATGTTGTCATTGTAATAGCTACTGTCGCTTTCAATAACTCCAACTAATTCATCACTACCATTTCGATGGAGAAATTGGATATCTTCTTCTTTCTCAAAAAGGCTGGGAGGGTGTGTGTGTATGTAGTGGGGAGCACAGAGGCTGGGATATCTCCTCTAGCATCGAACCAAACTCAGTCACTGAGAGAATGGTATTTTTTATGAATTGTATAACTGGAAACTGCACTATTAAAATAGAAATTTCTGTTGGTAAAAGGGAACCATTTTTGCTAAATTTTCTAAAACGAGGATTAAAATTTATGAATTTAATGACTCCAAATACAAGATATCAACGATTTGATTGACACCATTGGATATAGTGTTAGTGATTTATAGATTACAAATTTTATATCCATAATTTAAAAAAGAAATAAAAACTATCTAACAAGAATTATTTGCTAAACCGATATAGGAAATAATAAAGGGAATTAATATCCACTTTTCATATAAATACACATCATAACAATACATTTCTTTTCTCTTGAAATAACAACTTCAATTTTAACTTAGAAACGAGAGCTGACCCTTACACTTCGTATAACTACAATAGAGAAGCCAACATCTCTCGGGTAAATCAGAAAACTGTGACCATGCAAGAATATTAGTTTTTTGGACTGAGACTATCCAATCCCGGTTTTCATCCAAACCAGAAGACTGACTTTCTCTTATCGTAATCTCTAATCAGCTGGAGCTTAATCAAGTCCACAAAAGCAAGACCCAATGGGTCCACGTATTTAAATAGTAAAGTATAGGACGGAAGCAAATTAGAGCTAAATGCTTTGAGAGTGGAATCATTGGCATCTTGGCTTCCTTATAGCCATAGAAATAAATCTATCGCGTTACTGAAATTAAAATTAAAAGAAATTGCAAAGTATTTGTTGTTTAATGTTGTAAATATTTATGTTGAACGTCTACAGATATAAATAAGAAGTGTTCCTTCGAAACAAATTATTCAATTTCCCCCCAACTTCAGTATTTGTATATTTTTTATTTTGTTTGACTTTAGTAACGCTAACTGCTATTTATTGTAATGACATCACTTCATTTTATAATGTATTTTCACAGAACCGCACTATGTAAGCTGTCATGAAGAAATTATTATAAACTAATCAACAAATTGGAAACTGTGATTAATAATGACAAACGTATAAAAGAAATTAGATCGATGAGCTATTATGAAGAGATCTGATGGATTATAAAATTTATTTCACCCAGTATAGATCAGCCTAGACTATATTAGAATAAAATTTGAAATACGATCTCTTTTAAACGAAGGCAATTTAGTTCTTTCTTTCAATTTTATCAAATTGTCGTGATCAACGATTTTTCCTTACGGTATAATGTTAATCAACAAAGAAATCCTCCCATGTTTATTCTTGTCTGAGATGATTTAAACAGCTGCTTTCGGCAAAAAATTATTAAACGAAATTTATGCTGATTGGAATTAACTTTCGTATTATTGAAATTTGTTAACGGTAAATTACAAAATAAAAAGGAAACCAGTACTTATTAATATTCTGGGAACTGGATGTATAGTAAAAGACGAATTTTTATAGAATGCTGCGTTCTAATGAGTACTATAATTGAAAATGAGATCGCACAATGAGACGCCGCACAATGAGACGCTAGTGCACATGCCACGTTGCTCCAGAGGAAGATAATCTTTTATTTCAGCGGAAGATGCTGAAACGAGAATACATGGGCCACAGAATATCGACGTATCATTCTGTTCCCTTTAGAAGTAGTTATCCTGATCGACCTGATCGCTGCTTGTTGCTATAATCTGGATAATGTTTTGCATACAGTAGATGAAGAAACATTCATTCTAGCAGCAATTACACGCTGAGTGTAGACCCTCCTGACTTAAAACACGGATTTGAGCCCGAACTGTGTTACACGTCCCATTGTCAAATGCAACTAAATTATGAAAAATTCGAAGTATTATAAAAATTCCAAGAACAAAAGGAATTTCAAAATAATTTCTAAAAATAGAACAATGATCGTGATGTAAAAATAAAACTAATTAGGGGCTTATTACTTCAAATGTAAACGTTAAGTATTAATATTAGAATAATGAGGCATGTTTCCAAACTTTTTCACAGAACTGTATAAACAGAAT
The DNA here is from genome assembly GCA_034780395.1 of Vannuccia rotundouncinata. Classification (NCBI taxonomy): domain Eukaryota; kingdom Metazoa; phylum Platyhelminthes; order Proseriata; family Coelogynoporidae; genus Vannuccia; species Vannuccia rotundouncinata. Next base: position 14,352 of record JAUZNC010035424.1, read on the forward strand.
ACAAAAAAAACAACCTTTTGACTAATACGTTTATACCGAAAATAAAATAAAACTATTATTTTAAAAATTAATTTTACTGAAATATTTTTAAGGGGGTGACTTATATATTAACTTTATATTACTCAAATTATTGTAACCTTCATAGTAACCTAAATAGTAATCTACATTGTAACCTACATTGTAACCTACATAGTAACCTGCATAGTAACTTACATAGTAACTTACATAGTAACCTACATAGTAACCTGCATAGTAACCTACATTGTAACCTACATTGTAACCTACATTGTAACCTACATAGTAACCTGCATAGTAACTTACATAGTAACTTACATAGTAACTTACATAGTAACCTACATAGTAACCTGCATAGTAACCTACATTGTAACCTACATAGTAACCTACATAGTAACCTGCATAGTAACCTGCATAGTAACTTACATAGTAACCTACATAGTAACCTGCATAGTAACCTACATAGTAACCTACATAGTAACCCGCATAGTAACCTGCATAGTAACCTACATAGTAACCTACATTTTAACCTACATAGTAACCCGCATAGTAACCTACATAGTAACCTACAT
>JAUZNC010035435.1:0-39623 GCA_034780395.1 Vannuccia rotundouncinata
ATGTTACAATTATTTGAAAATGTTGTGAAACAGAATAATTGTAGTCTGCACTTGTACAATACTACAAATCTAGAATTTCAGCTTAATGACACAGGCGCCAAGAATGTTTAAAAATCATCAAAATAATCAATTTGTTGAATGATATAAATTCCTACACAAATTATAGACATTTATACATATTTAGAAAAGAAAAAACTATCACAAAAAGGATAAATGATCAGGGATAATTACAATACACATTAGAGATCACTACCAAATATTCAAAAATAGATTACAACAGCAGACCATTCAAAATAATAATATATTAGTGATAAAACATAATTAATGAATATAATCAAGAGGGAAAGATTTATAGAAAAAATTCAAAATACAGGGTGAGTCAGGAGTATTGGGGGAAAAATAGAAATAGAATTTATGGCAGTTTAATAGATGTGGGTCCGTGTATTCTATTTTTAGTAACATGATATCAATAGTTTAAAATTGGAATTTCCAATTTCTATATTCAAACTAGTTTTCTAGTTTCAGTAGCACTACTTGTGAACTATTATGTAATAGACTATTCGTGTATACATATATTTTATAAGCTACTGACTCTAATGCTTTTGTATCAACCTATTGATTAATTAGTAGTATTCATGCTTATTCATACCAACTTGTAAACGCTTTCTTAGTTGCAAATCAGCATGCCACATCGACTTAATTTAGAAGAACAATTTTCTGCATAAAACATTATTATTCAGAGAAGAATGTGAATGCAGTGCAGAGACGATTTGAGGATGATTTTGGTAAACCTATGAAGTGGGACACAATAAATAGTATCGTAAAATGATTTGAGGTTACAGGTAATGTACAGGACCAGTTACGGGTTGGTTGTACAGCTTCAGTTACAAATGAACTTAACACGTTGGTAATTGGTGAGACATTGAGTCAGCAACCTCAAAATTCAACCCGCAGTCTGGGACAAGAATTTAATTTGTCACAAACTAGCATTGTATGCATTATTAAAAAACTGGGTTTAAAAGGTGTGGTGACTACGTTTGTTGCAAGAATTGAAAGAAGACAAGAGTGATAGACGTTTACAATTCTGTGAGGAAGAATTCAATAATTCCTTCAACTACCGTGATGTTATTTGGACTGATGAGGCCCATTTTAAGGTCTGTGGTCAGGTCAACAGACACAATTGTGTCTTCTACTACATCGATAACCTTCGCAAAGTGTTTCAGATAACAGTCAATAGCCCAGGTGTTATGGTGTGGGGTGGCATATGTCACGAAGTACTTATTGGACCATATTTTTTTACAATGACTGTGACTGCCGAAAGTATGTGGAAATGCTCAATACTTATGAATTTCCTAACATAAATACGCTTGTTACAGGTGCGGGTGATCAACAATTTTGGTGGCAACAGGATGGAGCACCTCCCCATTTTGCGCACATTGCAAGAGCAAGTGTGAACAACGAATTTCCAGGAAGATGCACAGTCGAATGGCCACTAAGAAGTCCAGATTTGTCGCCAATAGATTATGGAGAATGGGGGATTATTAAAGAAAAAGTGTTCCAACAAGATATTCAAAATGTCAAACATTTGAAGATACGCATAATGGAAGCATTTGCATCGTTTGATGCAACAATGTGCTCAAAAATATGTGATTCTCTCCCGGATCGGATAGCTGCATGCATTCATGCAGAAGGCAGACATTTTGAAAATTTTCGAACTTGAACATTGTTGTTATTGTTCTCATTATACAGTCACTAAAATCTATTAAAATGCCATAAATCCTATTTATATTATAATAAATAATTTAAACAGATAATTTCCCCCATTACTTCTGACTCACCCTGTACATAAAATTAGTTAATAGATAATAATATGCATTTTTTACTAGTTTGCTTCCACTAGTTTTGGGCAACCCTGTATAGTTGATTTATTCAAATATAATTATCTCAAATATAGTTAGATATGGGTGTTTTAATATGAATCTATATTTACTATGAATAGTATAAGTGATTAGTGTTAAATTGCAAGTTTGCAATGCAATTGCTTAACATTATGCATTATAATTTCCAAATTGTTTTATTTTTGCTTTAATATCATCAAATTTAAGATAATATATCAATTTTTAATTAATATACAATATCAACCAAGAATATCTCCTTCTTGTAACATTAAAATACAAAATTGTTATCTAAAAATTAAAAAAAATAATCGCTATACAATTTTATGTTTTTTCTTGGTCTTATTCTTTTTATTTGATTTTTTACCATGAGTACTGTGAATGTGTATCCACTTATAATTCAATCAGAGTTGTGTTTCGGTCTCCTTATATTAACATAACTTCTCAACTGTTTTTTTACTATAGACCAGCAATTTTGTAAAAAGTCAAACTGTTATATTTTACTCTTATATTTATACTATAATATATATACATTTAACATAACATAATCTAATTATTTTATTTAAGTTATTTTGAATACGTTTTATTAATTTGATATTCTATAAAATGTATTTTTAGATAACATGAATGATGGCTTCAGGCCACAGACAAACGGATTCAGAAACGTATGTAACCTCCACAACTGACAGTAAGTTTTCTAATAAAGAAATTTGGTAATGAATCTGTTGAAATTAAAAGTTGTATAAACGTCAAAGCGTTGTTCTTAAAAATGTTTTTAAGGGTCAAAAACTCTTGATAGGTGAAAGTCTGCTTTTTTCATGTTTTCATTCTTAATTGGTTTAAAAATCCTGATACTATTGTGATTTTAATACTTCAATTTTTCAAATGCACTTTTTGATTTGTGTGATAAGACGTCCGAACCTTATAGATATACTATCTTTGTTTAAGTTTAACTAGATTGGTAATCTAGCTGATTGTTGTCACTTAGTATCGGTTTCCGTCGATCCTGGCTAAAATTCAATAATTGCTTACGTGTATTAATTAAATATATATCTGTAGCAATATTAAATTCAATAATTGTTTATATGTGTCAATTGAATAGGTATATTCTGTTATTTTCAAATGATTTAACCAATAACAACTCTGGATTTGCCATACACGCGATGCAACATACTTTAGTATAGTAATATTTTAGATGTCCAATCTATATATAATATACAATATCTATGGTCTGAATACATTAACTAAAAACTAAATTAATACTTATTATCAACTGAATAACTCGTATTTAGCTTTAATTTATTTCACATTCTAGTTGAATTAACTCTTTCGTTTGTTTAATTTATTTGATCTCTGTTTTAGAAGTGAAACGGGGTAAGCATAGCTTCAAGGGCAGAACTGACACTATTTCTAAGGAAATTAGGGACAAGCAGGTACATTTACGCGTTTTCTGCGTCCCTGGTTTGATTTTAGTCTGTACACTAAAGTATTAAATTTTCAGAACACCTTAAACGGGTTGAATTCCAAAAAGTCTTCAATATTATCACGATTAGGAGAAATAAAATCCAGCATAAGTCTAAAATCAGAAGACAAGAAAAAATTGGACGGGGAGCTCCAACGTTCACACCAGGAGATCAGCAAAAAGGTGATCGACCTGAATGTTTACATTTTAAAAGGGCCTTTGTTAACAAATTTGCGTGCATCCTTCTTTCAGAATGAAGTTGTTACACAGATTAAAAGAACTGTTCAATATTCACGCAGTGATTCACTGTCAGAGGTCAAAAACCGGTTACAAAAAAGTTTGGATGTATGTTCAACACATTTATTTGTCATCTATTCTCTTTATTTTGACATTATAAATCATTAAGATATTGAAATAAAATACACTTTTAATGTGTTTTACTTTTTAACATTTTTGTTTTCCAGAATAATAATTTTAATTGTCGAGAGGAAACTAAAATAGTTAATGAAATAAGCAAGCTCAACAAGAACCAGAGACAACTCACTCAACTCGACGAAGCTAAGAAAACTCTCACCGAGGAGACAGCTAAATGCAATTTTATCAAGAAAAATTCAAAGGTACTTCCTTAGTTCTGTAGAAACATATTCAATATACGACAAACTCAGTTTTTTACATTTTGTTTTGACAATAATTTCCCTTTATAAATTGTATTATTTATATTATATACAAAATAACAAAAAATGTTAAAGTGTATCGTGAGTATACTTCTTGACCCGATAAGAAAGTTCCTATCAGGGATGTTTGAAGGAGACGGGACGGATAAACCAGTCGATTGACCTGACCTCTGCGAACAGGTCCAACCTGGTGCCATAACAGCACGTCGTGTATTGGTTGTGAAAAGTTGTCACCAAATAAATTGTGAAAAAGTCTTTCGAATTATTTTTCTATATAATAAACTTTTTGAAAAGAAATCAGTAAATCATGTGATAAGTTGCAAGAGCTATAGCATAATTTAGTATGTTTCATTTTTATAGCACATATTGTAAAATTCTATAATAATAAACAAGTTTTGCTTTTTCAGGGCAGATGTGCTTATTTAAATTAAATAATATATATATATATAAACTATATAGAAGATTATATAAATTAATATACATTATAGGAACTAACTAATGATCATTTTATTGATCTTTTGTGAATGGTGTAAGTGTTTTATCATCAAACTACAGATACAATGACAATATCGTAAATAATTTGCAATAAAAACATTGTCTGGTACATTTCTCTTATTTTTTATCCACAGTGTTTTATGTAGAAGTACACCAAATATTTTCTTATTTTTAGGAAAACATGGAGCAAACATCTCAATTGTTCAAAGAACGTCACAAGCTTCAGACTGATCTAAATGACCTTAAACAGACGATCGATAAACTCAGAAGCGGTGAGTACTCTAGAACTAAGCATAACGTAATTATATCGATTATGATCATAAGACACATTACCACGTGTTCCACGCGTACACCCAAAACTGGGTTTGCCTGGATTTAATATTTGCTGACAATGGCAGTTGTCATCACATTTACATCTTCTGATTGGCTGGTTTTATTTTGCTTACATTTGATCGCTTAGCGACAAGCGTGATTACACAGACGATTGTCTCGACTTTCGTCAGAAATTTGTTCGTACGTAACTCTATATTGATTATCAGATATGAGTCATGATTTAACAATATATTTCTAAACATAAATGAAATTAATTATTCTACTTATGAGTAGTATACAATTAAAACTCGTATTTTTTAAATATTAGTTAAATTCATTCTTGGCAAATACTTTTTATCGCAAATTATATTGCAGATGTATTTTTGCTTTTAGAGCTGAGTTTATTGCGCCAAACTGAGTCCACTAATGACCTCAACATGAATTCACAGCAGCGCGATGTAGTTCCTTTCCCAAGCTCGAAGTCAACACCCAACCTCTTTGCCAACACGAACGTGTGCACTCCTCAAGAGTATCCGAGCCACAACAACAATTATCCAGACAAGCAGGACGCTGACCAACACTCAGTTCAAAAGACTTATTATATTGATACACCAACAGCGCTGTCCCAACAATCCACTGTCACTGCTTCACCACAATTTCAAATGAAAGAGAGCGCCACCAATGATGAGGTTGTGTTGGCCACAAACCAGGTTGAAAACGAAAAAGCGGAGCTTTTCGACGAGCAGAACTTAGCTAATGTGTCCAAGATTGATTTTTTGTTGGCTTCGTTGCAGAGTCTTCCTGTTCGAAAGGGTGGTTCAACATCGGTAAATGTTTCCTTGTTTGTGTGTTTGTTAGCTTTCTTTAACAGTGTAGGAAACAAACAGGCTTTGAAATATTATACGAAGGAAACTTATTTTTAAACTTTATTATAATATATATTAATGACTCTCAATGGACATAAAAAGTGAAATATCTTAGGACCAGATGTTGAATGTACCGCATATTTTGTTTAGCAGCCATGAGTTGGAATGCCACTATTTTGCTTATTTTGATATTCTGCTCCAAATCTTCTTAAACTCATGACAGTTATCGTATCGCTCAAGATAGATAGTTAAAACTGTTTCTGGTATTTGAATTAACATGGCAAGATACTGTAGATATTGATGACTATATAAGTACAACAGTTTCTAGAATTTGAATTACTCTATGGGTACAACAGTTTCTAGAATTTGAATTAACATGGGAAGATGCTGTAGATATTGATGATTAGATAGGTTCAACAGTTTCTGGAATTTGAATTAACATGGGAAGATGCTGTAGATATTGATGACTAGATAGTTTCAACGCTTTCTGAAATTTGAGTGAACATGGCAAGATACAAGGTACAACTAATGACTTATATTATTTATCTAGACCGGCAAACTGATCAATATTCGATAGTAATAAACGTACGCGAAGGTATATATCTATATCGATAATCAATAGAAAATTAATTGGAGTTATTAATGCATTTCAATTATATACGGTAATATTTTCGTTTAAAGAGGGTATTCAATCAATATATAATGATCAAAAGCCTATTAAAATATATAAAATTGATTGAATACCCTCTTTTAAACGAAACTAATACCATATAAGTATTTATTTATCGAAAACCCTCAGTAATGGGGTTTTAATGGTACATTAAGGAGGCATACAAAATGTAGTAGTACACAAAAATAAAAAAAAGGAAATAGTCACCAAAAGCGCACATAACATATGAAACGTTATCTGTATAAAAAGAAATCTGAAATGCGCTCTGGACGTTTTTTGATCAGTTTGCCGTTCTAGATAAATAATATATTAGTCAATGGGTACAACAGTTTTTGGAATTTGAATTAACATGGGAAGGTGCTCTCGGCAAACAAAAACATATCGACCATAGCAGATTGCATTAGGTAGTAAATTTTGACAGAAATAATTAATTGCTGTACACTTATCTGTCTACAATCTTATTATAATTTTATAATTTCTTGTATTTCAACAGTTTAAAAATATTTTGCCACGATTATGATATTAAATATATTCTAGATTTGAAATAAATGTTTTATATAATAAAGAAATTGTTTCTGTAGCTAACTATTTGTGGTATATATGAGACTCTTTTAAGCAAGAACTTTCCAATGTCTGTACAGATGGGGGATCAGCAACGACTATCCAGCCAAGGATCAACATCCTCACAACATTCTTCTGTCAACGTCGTGAGGAGAGCTTCTAGTGGGCCAGGGAAGCGAGTGAGCCCATTTCGAGGAAGAATCAACTTTCCAGCGGGAGTCTTTGCTACTCTGATCGACTTGAGATTGGATATTCCAGATAGCTGGGAAAATTTGCAGATCACCATTACGCAGTTGGAGGAAATGAAAAGATCGCTTTTATCCAGTAAGTGATGAATGATGTTTCTTCCATTGCTAGACACTGACGACTGTTAACATGTTCGTGTTGAAGGTCCTAGTTATCTCAGAACAAACAGTGCTTCAACAGCTGGGGATTCTGCATTTTGTGAAATGACAACCGACTACACTTCACGACCAGACAGTCCTTCTTGCCCCCTTTCGGTAACTCATTCATTGGTCCCAACACTTGTTCTTCCCGAAGATGCTTCTTTCCAAACAGGTAAATTGAATTATCATAACCATGTTTCACATTGGAGAAGTGTGTCTTCATTTATTGATGAAGTGTGTCTTTATTTCTTGTTGAAGTGTGTTTTACATTGGAGAAGTGTGTCTTCATTTTTTGTTGAAGTGTGTCTTCATTTATTGATGTAGTGTGTTTTACATTGGAGAAGTGTGTCTTCATTTCTTGATGAAGTGTGTTTTACATTGGAGAAGTGTGTTTTCATTTCTATTTGAAGTGTGTCTTCCTTTCTTGTTGAAGTAGTTTTACATTGGAGAAGTGTGTTTTCATTTTTTGTTGAAGTGTGTTTTACATTGGAGAAGTGTGTCTTCATTTCTTGTTGAAGTGTGTTTCAACATAGGAGAAGTGTGTCTTCATTTATTAATGAAGTATTTAACATTGGAGAAGTGTGTCTTTATTTATTGATGAAGTGTGTTTTACACATTAAAGTGTTTCACAAACTTTTCTTTCAGAATGGACTCTGGAACCCTCTTCTATCGCCGTAGATTCGGGTTGGGGTCCTCCTTCATCACTCGTTTCAATCGACAAATCACTCTAGGACGTAGTCTGACATCCTGAGATTGTTTTAGTATGACTTTTAGTTTCAATTGGTGTATTAAGTCTCTCTTTTCTGTGTTACTTGTGACTTATTTGCCTTTTGTGGTTTTAACTGGGCACTATTGCGATACGTGTGCCTTTGATGTATATATTGAGTTTTTTTCTTCACCAAATGTTTACTTCATCTTCATGTTTATGTTCAATATAATATGTATATAATATATTGTTGTAATTGTTTATAAGGAATTTTATTCAGATTAATTTGCTGTCTTGATTAACCATTTGATTATTTGTGGCAGCTTCCAGTTTATTTTATCTCAACATGATATATGACTCTATCCTGTCCAATTTTTAATATGAAACACTTTTTTGATGATGTGATATAATAGTTCATAGTTACATGGATACTTGTTTCTACTCTTGCTGAAACATTACTGAACCATGCAGACATTTTAAATTTTCATATTTGTCTTGATGAACAATTGATGAAGGACACACTTTAGCAGAATCAAAATTGGCGAAATCTATTAATGATTGTCGTTCGTTCTTAGGACTATGTCAAACTATCATGTTTATTTAACTATTTTATGATTAACATTGATAAACAAGTGATAACGTTGCTGTGTAGGCCTTAATTGGGATCTTAATCTATCCAATGTACATAATATATTAAAACTTGCCATCAACTAATTTTTGCGTGACGACCTCACACTGTAAGAAAAGGATGCAAACCTATTTTTATTTATTGTTGATCGACCTTTATGTGCTCTAATGCTAATGTTTCCGCTAATCTCGTAAGATTGCTATATACCTGAGTCTTTTTAACTTTTACTTTGTACAGACTTACCCAACTCATAATTTTATATTCAGATAAAATACAATAATTTTCAAACTTTCTTGTTTTTGGTCTAGTAATACCTTCGCAATATTAATAATCGATTATATGGCATTTTCGCAGATTCTGCAAGACATTAGCGTGTTAAAATATATAACATTATGAATGTATAATGATTATTATTATGTGAAGGCTTACTTTGTACATAAGCAGGCTATCATTAGCACGATTTAATTGTTCTATTTTGAATAACTTTCTCACAACCTCGACGAAAAAAGTAGGTAGTTCAAATAAGTTCGTTAAGTATTAAAGGTGGACTTCCCTCCATTTGTTGCCGATTTCCTTCTGATAGAGTTACAATTATTGACTTATTTCAAATTTTTTATTATACTTCATACATAGTTATTACTATATTTTTTAATTTTATCAATAGCACCCTAACTTTTGATTGAGAAAACGGATTACGCAACTAAACTGTTCAATTTATTGAGAGTAATAGTTTCTTGTTTGTAATTACGTACTACCTCAGTATAAGTCAGTGAAATATTATTAAATTGTGATGGTCTGATTCACTATCTAGCCATCGAATATAATTTCATAGCTCTAGAGATTTAAATTACCAAGCGATTTTTTATATAGTGCGTCCCCAAAATTTAGAAATTCAAAATAGTTTTTTTGCCTTCGCAGCACCAGTTTATACGGTAGTTTTATTCAAATGACTTGAAATTTCAAAGAAACTGGAAAGTCTTGGTTTTTTTATGTTTTACACATTTTTTTTAAAAAAATGGACCAATTGCCAAAAATTGGTCAAAACGATTGTTCTATTTATCAATAAATTTTTATAAAATATTGATTTTTTTAAATGATACTTAGAAAAAACACAATATTTTGACTGAGTGATGATTGTTTCTTCCAAATTATTTTGAATAAAACTGTTATTTGTTGAAAAAAACATGGAGGTCTCCTTAGATAACAAAGGTAATTCCTCCCCCCCCCCTAAGATAACCGAGGGTGATTTTAATCACCCTTTAGAATCGGATTGAAAAGCTTATTAAACAGTTCCTCAATGCTTAAGTACCTACCTTGGAGCGTTCACACACCCTAACTTCAAATTTGAATCAGATATTTTATCTTACAAAACCGTCGATTTAATCCAGTATACTATTTTGAAAAATATAAAGTAATTAATTTGATGTGGAATTTCTTTTTGCTCTCTCGTCTGTCTAAAACCACATGATATTAGTTAACACTAAAACGAAGATTTGAAAATTATATTTTTTTCTAAGGGATAGGCTGTTATTATTTCTTGATTAACCATCGCATTGTTTTCGTCACAATAAATTTGAAGATAAACTACGTTAGATCTACTTATCTGAAATTAATTCCGTGTTTCTTTTATATCATATATAAATCTTCTTCATACAAAAAACAAAAAGAATAAAATATGTTTGTCGTTTATTTTTAGAGTTTTTGTTAGTTGTTTGTTAGGCACAGAATGAAGATACAGATAAACTCATTATGTAAATATAATCATCTAAAAGCAGGCAATAAAAGCTTTTTTTCAAGGAAAAATATATAATTTTTGAATGTAAAATTCTACTGGAAAATCTAATAAAGAAACTCGTGTAGTTATAGATAAAAAATAGTGTCTGTTAATTAAATAGTTATATATTAAATATTGCTTGTCATGAGATTTAAATTCATAATAAGAAAATCAACTACGAGAATATCATTTTATTATTCTCTGATTTTTATTCTTTTTATAGAAGTAAAATATGGAATTATTTAAATAACATTTTGTTAATTTTTATGTAAAGCTATATAACAATGAATTTAAACATTATAATTCTGCATTGTAAATAAGAATCATCCTTGCATGCGTGTGTTTGTTCTTCAATGTACAAAAATGTTTTGCACATGATACATACCTCAAGCATTTGGATAAAGACTATAACAAATTAGACAATCTTTTCATATACTTCCTGCTTCAGAGAACCTTTGTATGCCTGATTTATATATTTAAATAGTTGTTAAAAGAATCTCATTTTCAATCGTTATAAATATTCTGTAAATAAATCATGAAACTGTCGATTTTACAATTTAAAGTATATTATGGTAAAACATCTTTGTGATAAAATAACCTAACCGTTGATATATAACCGTTAATCTTTTCTTTACGGTCTTCAGGGACAGAAGATACAAAAAGATATTTGCGTCCTACGGATATTCTACTGTGGCGATTACATTTCGTTTTCATTTATTAGGGTTAGAGGATTTATTATTATTTGAGATAAATGTAAATATAGATTTTAATTCCCACAGATTAAAAAGAAATAGGTTATATATTACATTTTATTGGCCACATTTTTGTGAAATTGTCCAAAATTAGAAGTGTTTGGTTTGGTTTGGTTGATATTTGTGGGTAGGCAACCGTCATAAAAATTATTTAATTTTTTTAATTTTGCAATGTATGTACGAATGATGTCATATTTACCATCTATGTCGTTTTTGATGTTCGCCAAGAAGTCCAGTCCGTAGTTTATAGGTTGACGTCCAGACCAACTTCCAGAAATTTTGAGGGATATGATGGGAAGGAACTGATTTTGTTCTCTTGCTAATTTTACAAAAAAATTGGCGGTGTTTAGTAGAATGAATGTACAAATGAGAAAAGAATTAAATGTAGTATCTACCAACATCAAGGAAATGAAACTCATATGATTCAATGAAGTAGGTGGATTGACGGTCCTGAAATGAAGAAGTAATTCGCTAAAACTCTATAAATGGGGATAACTTCCAAGTCTGTCTTAAACTTGTTTTGGCCTCGTTCTCCTTTCATGAATTGCCTCAGAATTATTTCGCAACCCCCACAAGATGTCCAGGTACCGTTTCTGTGGATATTGAGAAGTCTCAGTTTCTGCCATCTAGACATAACCACTTTTTGATACTTTTAAGGGAAACTGTGCGCATTATTTATTGTCCAGAACAGTAAGAAATATATTATTTTATACCTATATCAATAAAACTAGTATTGGTGCTAGGGCTGTCAACATTCCAGCGACCGAAAACATTTCTAAGACAGAACTAATTTCTGTGTGCACCTTCGGGATCTTGTCGCATTTTTGGACAAGGTTTACCATCTAGTTATAGACAATTATTACAACAACACGCGACTACAAGAATTCCTTCCTTTTTCAAAGTATTACAACCTGCATCTGTGGTTCAGTATAAAAAAGTCTAGAGGTTCGCCGAACGAGACAAAATTTGGAAGAATACCAACGTATGTTTAGATAAATGAATATTAACATTCACTATTCTAAAAATAATTCGACATTAGTATTAGTATATTTTTCTAAATTATTTGGATATTTGTCGAAAGGGGAATCTGGTTGCAGTCCGGTTCAACGACAAACGTAAAGTATTTTTTCTTTCTTCAAAACATGAAGCTATACTAACTGAGAAAAGTTGACTTGAACCCGTCAGCTTTGGAGGACTATTCAGAGAAGGTGGGCGGTGTAAATGTTGCACATGGTCTGCATTCACAGTTACAATTGTAACCAGCTCTAAATCAGCTCTAAAATCATTTGGGTGTTATAATAAGTTGGACATATATTATACATTCATTCATCTTATTCGATTATTTAATTTGTGTTATAACGAAATCCGTTTATTTATTAAACATTATTCCTAAGATGCATGCAAATAATAAAATATTAATAATTAAGCCTGTGGATATGTAAAGTACGATGTCAGCTATTGATGACTAAATTCATTGAGCTTTGTCAGATTACTCTTGTTCCATATTAATTGGCGTGGTGTTTGTACAAAACAGTTATCGCGGATTGCATGACAAGAATTGTTACTTTATTAATAAATTCATATGTGCAGTATATATATACCATTTTTATATTTATTTACAAGTCATTTCAAAAATTCTCATTAATCAAACCAGGGCCCAGTAGCCACGCCCAAATTTTCAATAGTTTAAAATACTTTAATATAATGAGAGAAAAGAGGGTAAAATAAGGGAAGATAATTATTAGGAGAATAAAAATATGATAACAAAGAGTATGATAAAACTACTGAAAGTAAAGAAAATAACTAATCTGTTTTATTGAATAGGTTGACATCTTCTCAAAATAATGTTAGTTAAATCATATAGTTAATTTTGATTTTGATTTTTAAGGATATTTTCGAATTTAAAGGGATTTTTAATTATTTTTAGCATTGATAAATGTGATAAATTTGTATAAATTCGATAAAATTGGATAAATGTTTATAAAATAATAAATATAGATATTTTCATAGATGTTAAAGGATATTTATGAATTTTTAGAGATTTTAAACAATGATAAAATGTGTTAAAATTTTATTAAAAATATGACATATGATAAATGGCTAAAAAATCATTAAAGATTGTTTGGGAATGTTTGTAAAATGTCGGCAAATTGCATTAGTGATTATTAGCTGCTTTATCCTACTACTTATATATACCGCATTTGCGTGGGTCGTTTGCTAAAAAATTCGTTCGGTTAGCTATGATTTGCAAATGTCAATACCTCTCAGTTCTTCCGCGCAAGATTTTCCTATAAGTAAGACATCATTCTCACCTCCATGACTACAAACTCAACACGTCTGTAAAGACGTCTGTATGGTTCCGAATCCTAGATATTGTATGGAGTGAACTCTTGTAAGAAAAGTCTAATCGGAATATTGATACTGTTCTACTTAAAGACAATATTATTTAAAAGATGGTCTACTTAATGCTATTGCAAAGACCTGGTCCAAATCCCCAATCTTTGGCTGTGGAATGGAGAAGGCGTTCGATATTTTATCAGATGAGCTAATATTGACTTCCTTGGTCATTCTACCTTTTACATGAATTAAAATGTTCTTTTTTAAATTATACAAAACTCTATAAAACTTTTGATAGACTTTTCAAACTTGGAATGGATGACAAAACTTCATGTAATCCAAATCTCTCTACTCAATTACTCAATCTTCAAAAGGATGAGCGTAAATTGTCCACCTCTTTATCGGCCATTAGAAAGGTCGAGTAGGCTTTCGCCTCCTCGATTGCTTGATGACGGACTTGTACATTTGTGAAATACAAACTCGCTACTTCGCCTGTATATCACTGGTGTCCGGTATATATCTCGTTGAGACGTAATAGAACCCAACCGAATCCAGTAGCATTGCGTCTCAGCTTTGCCCAGTAAATTGCGGCATTCTCTCGAAAGGTTGGCCGCAATCCAAGACTGCCCAGGACAATGTCTCTCAGAGGTTTTGGTATACCCGGAGCTTCCTTCTAGTTGGAGAAGAAGAAGGAGAAAATGTTCCTAGCACCTGAGAAGTTCGAATGTATCATCCTCTCCCAGTGGAGCAAGAAAGCTTAATGACCAAGTGGTGAATACCGTCAAAACAGCTACCTTCCTTGGAGTCACCATCGATCGCCTTCTAAAATTCGGCAAGCACGTAGTCAGAATCTAGAAAAGCATACTCGAGAATGAAGCAACTCTCAGCCCTTGCAGGCAGATCCTGGGGTATGAAGACCAGCTCCCTTTGCAACGTGTATATCATTTACACACGCTCTTGCACTGACTACGCAGCCAGGGCTTGGCTAACATCTACCGCCTCCTCGGATGATAGAAAACTCGATGCCATCCAGAATAAAGCGGCAAGAATTATTACGGGATATCCGGCGAAGAATAACATCGAAGATCTTTGCAAAGAAGCCAGGTTAGAACCAATTCAAGTGAGAGGTCAGTACAAGGGCACCAAGTTGTACGCGAAGACCATTCGCAAGCACCCTGAAGACCAGCTCTACAAAATAGCCAACCAAGTGTAAACCTAAGCCACCCGACTTGAGAGACATTGGATCCTAAAATGAGAGAATGCCATCGGCCGGTGAGCCTGATCTCGGTGAATACCAAACTGATGGAAAGGATGGTGGTGAACCAATTGTACTATTGGATGGAGAAGTAAGGAGCAGTTAACTCATGGCAGATGGGCTTTCAGAGAGGCAAGGGAACGGAAGAGCAAGTGTTTCGATTGTTTCAGGAGGTGCAAGATGGATGGGATGAACAGCCGCACAAGAAAAAGATAGCCGTGACGTTGGATTGCACGATGGCGTATGACAGATTGTGGAGAGTCAGGTTGATGGAGAGGTTGATGAGAAGGTTCCAGGAGTGATAGGGAGGTGGTTCGCAAGCTTCCTCGAGGGAAGGCAAGCTATGGTGAGA
Source organism: Vannuccia rotundouncinata (assembly GCA_034780395.1). Taxonomy (NCBI): domain Eukaryota; kingdom Metazoa; phylum Platyhelminthes; order Proseriata; family Coelogynoporidae; genus Vannuccia; species Vannuccia rotundouncinata. The sequence goes on from JAUZNC010035435.1 coordinate 15,126, forward strand.
ATAAGGTACGGACGAAGTGAGTGGAGGAGGATGCAGAAAGTATTACCTCCATGGAGCGCTAAGCTTGCCATTTTTGTTTTTGCTGTATGCAATCGAATGGAAAGAATTGAAGGAGAAGGGAGTGAAGTACATCGGGTTTGCCGACGATATCGCATTATGGGCGAGCGGAAGGAAGATGCAAGAGGTGAAAGAAAGAATGCAGAAGGCGCTGGACAAGGTGGAAATATGGGCGACAAGGAACAAGATAGAGCTGAATTCGAGGAAGTCAGAGTGCGGGGTGTTTACTAGGAATGTGAGGGAGAAGAACTGGCAGGCGGGCTAAGGATAGTGGGGAGAGAAGGAGCTGCTATTCTTAGGTATAACAGTGGATACTGCTCTGACGTTCAAGAGAGAGGAAGAGAAAGTTATTGGGAAGGTGAAGAAGAAAGTGAAGGTTATCAAAGCGCTTGCAGAAAGGAGCTGGGGATGGGGAAGAGCGGAGCTCATGATAGTATATAGGATGGTCGTGGAGAGCTGCGTCTGGTATGCAAGTGCGGCATGGTTGCCTTGGTTGGCGAAGTTCAAGATAGGGAAGATCGAGAAATCGCAGAGAGTAGGACTCAGAGTAGTATCCGGGCAAGTGAAGTCAACGCCAGTGTAAGCGGTGTAAATGGAGACGGAAGTGACACCAGTCGGAGTAGAGGCGAAGCGAAGAGCGATGGTGACTTATGAAAAGGCAATGAGAGGAAAGAGACAAGACCCAAAGTGGGAGCTGTGCGAGAAGGAAAGGAGGATAGATTGGCAGCAAACAAAGGATAGAGGGAGCAAAGAGTTTAACAACAGGAGGAGAGAGCCGGGGAGAGGGATAATGGAAGCTGGTATAAGAAGTGGATAAGAAGGGAGACCAAGAGAAGCACAGGCAGATGGTGGATACGACCATCAGGAACAGAGGAAAGGGGGAGGTCAGCATCTTCACTAATAGATCGTTGGAGGGTGGAGTAAAGAATGGTGGAGCAGCATGCGTGTCGCTGTGTGGAGACAGAGAGATAGTCAGGAGGTGGGCAGCAGGAAGGATTTGTAGATCGTTTGGAGTGGAGGCAGGGGCGATGAGGATAGCAGTGGAGTTGATCAAAGAGGAGTGTGCTGGTCTGTTCAGTCGCTGCTGAGAACGCTGAAGAAGAACAGGATTGAGCGGAACAAGGAGATGGAGTAGTTGAAGGTAGGTTTGTGTAAGGCGGCTGAAAGAAGAAGGATTGTGCTGCAGTGGGTCCCTAGCCACGTTGGGATTGAGGGAAATGAGTGGGCGGATCTGGAAGCTAATGTAGCCAGGGAGAAGAACAGGAAGGGGTACGTGTTTTGTTTGAGTGTGCGAAGAGTGAGGTATATATGAAGGTTAGGTATGAGCCAGGATTAGATGGGCGGTTGGAGGAGGTGTATTGGAGGGGGATTAAAAGTTATGAGGGGCTTAGCAGAAGGTAGCAGGTAGTGCTGGCGCAGCTGAAGGGTGGCCACTGTAGTGGCGTCAAGGAGGACTCGGGCTGGGATCGGTGTAGGGAGATGGAGGGGAAAGATCACTGGCTGGTGTGTGAGCGGTGGGATCTGGCGGACAAACGCCTCGTATCACGGTTACTCCGGAAAGTCGCCCCTACGTGGATGGCTTGTCGGGAGAGCGGTGGGAGACCGCGAGGAGAGTGTGCGGGATCGAGAAGGTGCAGGACCTGGCCTCGTATCACGGTTCCTCCGGAGAGTCGCCCTTACGTGGATGGCTTGACGGGGAGCCGGTAGCCGCAAAAACAACAACAACGACATCACAACATCTGGCGCAAGATCAATAAACTGTAGTAGGTCCACATCCAATTCCAGTGGATCCCAGTCTATTGTGGTATTGAGGCCAATAATAGGGCAGACAGAACTGCAGAGCTAACCACCAGAGAGGACCAAGGTAAAATCCCTCTTTCCCTGGATGTTGTCTCCAACATGACATGCTGCGACGCCATCGACCACTGGAAAAAGAAAACCGACTTCGGCAGTAGCTTCAAAAGGATATGGTCTGGGAGAGACACCTTCAGCATGAAACTTGAAGATAACATGGAGATAGCGGACGCTGTCACCCTGAACCAAGCGCGTACCGGAAACCTCACATTCCACTACAAGTTCTTGCACTTCATCCAGAAAGCCGAATTCCCGCACTGTGACCACTGCCCGGGCATGGAGGAGACCACTGGAAATTTCCTCTTCCACTACCCCTTCTATGACGAAGTACGGTACAAGACCCTTGGTAGACACACTACCACGACGCCATTAACTCCAACACTAGAGAAGTCATTTTTTTCTTGGAACTGGCCGGCCTCTCTCGGCCCGGTTCTAATACTAACAGCAAATAGAGAGAGAGAGAGTTGGAGAGAAATCTATACAGTTTCAATAACGCCTGTGTCTCCACCCATCCAATGTTAGAAACAAGATTTTTCCGCGTTTGGCCACCACACATTTTCAGAGTCATTGTATAGCCCAAAACTCTATCGTTGACAGAAAGTTTCTGATTAGTGAAGATAGAGCTCGTGAATAAGAGAGTTGAGCCTTTAGAGAATTTGATGTCTATGAAGTGGATAAATTTCTATTGAGACTAAAAGAAGCGATGAGGACCGACCTTGATGAACAGGATTATTTGCTAGAACATCTTCTCGATAATATAATCTAAAGTAAATGAAGCCATTCTAGTAAAGGTAGAATATACCGACCGAGAGATAACCGTCAGAGAGCTCGTAAGAAATGAAAATGAAATCAACAACTCCCACACTTACTAGCTCCTAATATTGCATAAATTTAGTTACTTCAATCTTATTGGTCGAAAATTTACTATAATGGGGTGCAAAATAAAAGTTTTCATTGAATTAAAATTTAACTAGTAAAGGTGCGGGGGTCTTTGTTCAAACAAAGAATCATTTGTGTGGTGTAGACCTTGTCCTTCCCTACTACTACTCCCTTAGTTTTTGATTTGATTACAGTTAAAGGTTTTACTATAATTTCAAGCTCTGTGAATATAGAATTTTTAATGAGACTTAAGTAGGCCGTTGTTTAAAAAAATATATCTGATATTTTTGTTACAAATTGGAAAATCGTGTCTTTGACTCGTAATTTTGTACATAAAAGAATTCCATGTATATAATTCAATTAATAGTGTTCCTGAAGTAAGTTCGATACAATTTTATATAAAACAATATTTCTAATAGTAACAATAAATTTATTATTCATTAAATTATGATTTATTTAGTTATATAAACATATTATAAATGTTTTTTAAAATAGTAGTCATAATCAAACCAAAAACTTAATTACAAATTATAGAATTCATTTTCAATAATCTAACCGAAATCATGGCACATTTTGTAAAATTTCTTTGTCATCATAGCAGCAGTAATTTTTAGAAGATTTTAGAGAAAAACGTATTAAGATCACCTCTATCACCGCATTTAAAACTACTTCTAATTTCACTGTTGCACATTTTTATGTCGTGAGTTTTTGTGTAATCTCTATTTAATAGTGAGTATATATAATAGTATCGATAACGTTATTTCATTTTTACAAAAAGCAGGAAAAGTATAGATTTCACAAATAAAATGTTTTTCATTTGTTCCTTGCAATCATTATTTAAAACAATTATTATTGGCTATGCTATCGCTATTTAAAACAAGTATTATTGGCAACTGTAGGATAATTATGACACGTTATGTAAGCCAATAAGAAAGGTTGCTTATTATATGCTGCTTATTTATAAACGTATTTTTAGCGGAAATATTGTTCTTCATATTTTACTTCGTACGTGCCAATATCTGCAAATTTTTAAAAATTATTTTAAAAACGCATTCTATCTATCCAAACTGTACAAGTTAAGGTAAACAAAATAAAATTGTCCTTTTTATATCTCCTACAAAAATGTCTCAATAAATAAATGTATGTACCTATAATAAATAAATAATATATGTATATAATAAATAAATCCAATTACTATTAAATTAAAATTATTCTATCAGTATTTAATTTCTATTAACTAAACATGTTAATATTATAAAGTCTAAACACAAAAAAACTTTCATTGATGAAATTGAATATATTTTTATAATTTTTTTATTTTTTTTATATTCTTATGTTTTCAGATAAATATATTAGAAAAATACAAATTTTCAAATATTTCCTTTTTACATGCTCTATAGATATATTTGTATCGTAAAGCATATTTATCAACGTATGCTCTTTTCAATAATTAATTTATTTAATTAATGTGACTTATTTGTTGCATTTTAAAGACAAGAACCAATTTTATTTAAATATTTTATTCAAGAAAAAACGTTTAAAAACGGTTACATTGTGAAAAGAGGTTTGGTACACATTGTCTCCAATTATGAACTTCAATAAATATAAAAGGTAGTATAATTAAATGCTCAAAAGTTGAAGTAACCAAAAAATATAATGTAACAAAATTGAAATTGGCATTTTTAAATGTAACAAACAATCATACACTTTATTTTACACATATTCCATATTTTAGAAGACAATAACAATATATTTTGGGTTGGTTGTTAATGCGCGTATCCATTTATTTAAGCTGAAAATTTTTTTGGACATCTTAAAACACATATTGTTAAAAAATAATCGGTCGTATGTATATGAGAAACATGCTAACCTCTTCAATATCATTTTATTAAGAGCGCTATTTTAAGATTTTGATGGATAGTAATTTTTAATATTGGGATTTTTTGTGCAAATTAATTGTCACATAAAACCTTCTTCGTGACGATTGTCTTCTGGCAATTTTTTTGATTGGCATTTGGCCGATACACTGTCCAAAAAGTATTTTAAGTAACAAAATGATTCATTCTTTCCATTACAAATTGTGATAAATCAAAACATAAACCAGTTTCCAGATATTTTATTTTATTGGTTGAAAACACACAACCTAGTTTACTGGATGAGATTAAATACAATCATTAGCAAATACCTATAAATGGGCTCATTTTATGATAGTAGTAGAGAAGTTGGAGGTCTACTACAATTTTTTTCGCACCTTTACATGTTAAATTTTCGCGAATCTTTACGAGTTAAATTGTGACGAATTATATTTGAGTATCATAGTATATATAAGGAGGTGTGTAAGTTGTTCATTTCATTCTTCTTTCTTACGAGCTCTGATACGGTCGAATCCTTGTTAGTCTCTCACCCATTTCTGCTGTTATACTTTACCGAATTATTTGTTCGCTATACTGTTATAATCCTTATCTTTCTGTTTCATCATCCTATTTGTCATCCCATCTAATCAGAGTAAGAGCTGTATTTAATTATTTAGTCATGAATAAATATTGCGTAAGAAGAATTTGATTTTACTATGAAAAACTTGTTGAATTAAATGTATCGTAACAAAAATATTATGTAGCATATGAAGAATTCGAATCTCAAAACAAAATTTAAAAAATTCATAATTTAATTTCCTATTTTTAGATATTTTTTAAAAGTATATATTAAACATAGTTTTACAATTTTTAACTAGTTGACTAATGAGACACATTATAGCAATGCAAAGTTCTAATTTAATCTTTCCATGCGTACATATACTTTATTTTTTTACTTTCTATTTATGATGTCGCCTTGCATGGGATGAGTCTGGGATGTGGAAATATACTCTATTGATGGTGGTCGCAAAAGCGTAAACAATTTAGACAAATAACTGTAAAGTACCATGTCAGATATTGATCAGTAAACTCATTGAACTTTCCAGATTATTCTTGTGCCATGTTAGTTGGCTGGATATTTGTATAGAAAGACTATGACGAATTGTATCACAAGAATTGCTACTGTTTTAAATTTTTTTATTAACTATACATATGAGCAGTATATATTTTTAATATTATCATTTTTATATTTATTTACAAGTAATATAAAAATATACATTTTAATCATATCAGAGTCCAGAGCCCATGTAATATTATGGAAAAAATTTGTAAAAATCATAATTATGATCCAGCAGCCATTTCTTTTAGTATAAAATACTTGTATCCTTTATTAATTGTATTTCAATTTTTTTTCAAAGATTTACGTTTTTCCTACTCATTCCAATCAACCTCAATTCTTATCATTGATTTTTGTAACGTTTCTCTCAACTACAATGGCCGACACTTCTGATACTTCAGTCCAGGCGACACAGCTACCACGAATCACCGATATTAAGGTTGGTTCTCACCGATGCGTTAAGTTCATAGAGAAGTCACCTCACTTTATCGATGTGAAATCCACCCGAGGTTCAACTCCTCTTTTTATGAGTCCAGTATTTACCAATCTAAAGGGCCCTATCAAGGATAAGGTTCTACGATATACCTAAACTCCTGAGATGAAAATTCCCAAGATCGTCTCATTTCCAATATCGAATATATTGAGTCTGAAGCGTTAATTAATTTGAATGAATTTTTATCCAACCGAAGGAGGCTTTAGGACTTCAAAAACCTCTAAACCTTCACAGATAAACTAAATTTGTGAGCAACTTTCAGAAAGAACGCAGACATATACTGGGCCAAGTTTATGTGAACTGCGACAATGAATTTTTTATATGACTTGTAAATAAATATAAACAATAATAATATTAAAAATATATACTGCACATATATATATATATTGTTATTAAAAATTTGAAACAGTAACATTTCTTGTCATGCATTCCGTCATAGCCGTTTTGTACATACATCCAGCCAATTAATATGGAACAAATATATTCTGACAAGGCTCAATTAGTTTACTGATCAATAGCTGACATGGTACTCTACAGACATTCGTCTAAATGGTTTACGCTTATGCGCCCAACATCAACAGAGTATATTTCCACATCCACAGGCTCATCCCATGCAAGACGACATCATTAATTAAAATAAATGAAAGTATATGTTTGCATAGTAAGCATATATTAGAACTTTGCATTGCAATATTGTTTCTCATTAGTCAACTAGTTAAACATTGTAAAAATATGTTTAATATATACTTGCAAAAATATTAGTAATTATTTAAAAATTTTAAAAATTAATTTTATTCCATTTTATCAATTATTTTTAAATTTGAATTTTTATTATTTTAAAATTTTGTATTGATACATAGTACTTTTAGTCTCGATAGATTTAATTAATTTAAGAACTTAATATTAAAATTCCCTTCTCCATACGCAATATTTACTCATGACTAAATAATTAAATGCAGTTCTTACTCTGAATAGATGGGATGATAAAACAGAAAGAGAAGGATTTTAACAGTATAGCGTAAAAAAATAATAATTCGGACAAGTATGACAGAAGAAATGGAAGAAAGACTAACAAGGATTCGACAATATCATATCAGAGCTCATAAGAAAGGAGAATGAAATAAACAACTCTCACACCTCCTTATATACTATGATACTCCATTCTCATTCGTCCGAATTTAACTTGTAAAGGTGCGGAAAAAATTAAATAGTAACGGTGCGGGGAGAGGGGAGTGCGCGACGGTCTTTGTTTGAACAAAGCAACTTTGTTGGGTAGACCTCGATCTTCCCTACTACATATTTTGAAATGAGGTTGATAACTAAAAGCAGATAACACGCAGAGAGTTTATACAATAGGATTAATCGCATTCGGCTTTTATTTTGGGATTTCTGATTTTGAACTGATAAGTGATCTGGGGTGTTTATATTTTAACATTAAAACAATTCCATTAACTTCCATTGGCTATAAAATACGTCTGTGTGAAAAGACTGGCTGAATCAGAAATAAATAAATTATTAAACAACTTATATGTATATTAGGAAACAAAATAAATTAAACACGAAATATATTAACTATTTACACAAATCTGTTACCACCACGACAGTCAACAATTTGAGCTTAAATACGAGTTTGATGTTAAATACATCCACGAATAATTCGCTTTGATAATTCTTCCCAAGATTGTAAAACGGCTTGCTGTTTTTCATGTCGTGTTGTAAAGTTTCTCAATTCAACTTTCTCAGCCAAAACATCGAAAATGCCTTCTAATCATCTGATGGAGTTACATCTGGACTTTGAGGAGGTTGCATAGTAGCACAACTGTCGGGTGGCGAACCATTACTTTGGCAATAGAAGCTACTAGATTGCTAACAATATTAGGTCTCGTATTGTCTATTAGCAATTTGTGGATTACATGTTGTTCACAGGCTGGTATAGAATAGCATGACACAGCGTATGGCAGAAAAAGCATCAACGCAGCTCAAATCCTTCCAGTAAGATCACCGCGTTGATGATATCGAGATTCGCGATATGCTGATTGACCATAGATATGGATTTATTTTCAATAAGAATGTAATTGATTATATATATTCTGATTGGATAATTTATACCAACGATATTACAAAGGTGTTAATAAAGGGAAGAAAGAATAATAGATATTGATTGATTATTATATGTATAGGATATTACCCTGAATTAAGGAGATATGCACTCAGAATCTACGAGTCGAATTTATTCTCTGTGCAGATTTTTAAAATGAAGGGTAGTATTCAATATATTCAACATTGATTTTATATTACAGTCTCCGGCGGAGATTTTTGATATAATCTTTAAATTTCAAATGTCTTTGCTTAATTTGTTATAACGATTTCATTAAAACATATGATTGTGAGGAAAGCAGACGCATGTTTGTACGACATTTCGAAATAGACCCACACTACGATACTGGAAACAAAAGCTACTCGAAACTGGCAACCTCGCAAAAGAACGCTCCAGAAGTAGTCGCCCTGAATCAGCCAACACCAAGGAAAGGAAAGAGAATATTTTGCAATTAATAAATGAAAATACTTCCACTTCCGTAAGAGATGAAATGAATTTGTCAAGGATGTCTGTGCAAATAATATTGAAAGCAGCAAAACTGCATCCCTATGAGCCTTTGTATAGCCAACTCCTTTATGAAGAGGACACAGATCGAAGGATGCTATTTTGCGAGATCGTGTTAATAAAGTTCAACTAGGAACATGGAGAACTTGGTGGTAACAGCAGGTTGGTGCGTGATGTCACTATGCTGTGCGGCTCGGAATATCCTCGAAATTAGTGTTAAATAAATTAAAAACACTTAAATGAACAATTCTCCAAAAAATACAATTTTTACAAATATAGCATATACAACAATAAAGTCTCATCATATGAATAAAAATTATAAAAACCATATTATTTGGTTTACTTCATTCTTTTTACGTTACAACAGTTATCATGTATAATGTTTGTATTATGTTTCTCAATTGTAGCTCAATAAATAAACAAATTTGGGTAATTTTTACATATTAATTTTATTAAATTTAATATTTTGGTTGTTTCGAATGACTTAATAATTAATTCATCAGGATTCTTACAAACACTACAATTAAATATTTTATCTTAATATTGTATATAAATTATTTTTCTAAATGAGTCTACATTAGTATTATTAGTATTCGCTCAATGTAAAATTTATTTAAAGAAATGCTGTTATTTAAAAAAAATTTTTTTTTGTATCTTTTGTTTTCGCACTGTTTGTTGAATATTAAAGAATACAAAAGTTTTTTCAAAGAATATGTATGATTTTTATTTGAATTTGAATAATGTTTTTCAAAATGATGTAAATGGTTTTTTTCAAAATAATGCTTTACTTTTAAATATCTGTATATTTCACTTATTTATAATTGATCATGAAGAAGTTGTGCCGTATATCCTAAGCGATAAGATGATACAAAGGACCTGCAATAACTGCCCTAAACTTGCTACTACCCCATCTATGCACACAGAATTTTCGTTGTAATAACGAACTGAGGATTATTGATTATCGTCCATTTTGTAAAACAGAGAGATTGTCGTAATCAACAATACCAATTTTCTTTTTACAATTATGCATTAATTTTATCGCTAATACAGAAACTACATTTACCTACTTCGATTTTACAAACCAATTCATTTTAAATAACATTAATACAATTTCTAATGAAGTAAACCCTGACTCATTCATTAGTCGCTTTATTGCGTCATTCATTATGCTGGCTTTTGAAGCAGACATCGGTTAAAATTTTTCACAAATTTATAAATCGACTTCAATATTGTTTAAATTGTGGTAAAAGAATAAATATATTTTTAATTTATTTTTTATAAGTAGTTAGTTAGGACGAGGTCTACAACACTAGGAATTACAAAACTACATATAATTTTAATATTTATATATTTAAATTTAGACAAATTTTTGTTAAAGATTATCATATTTCTTTCTGTTTTATTATAATTCATATATTAATAAAAGTTACATAGTTTTCTACTCACTACTAACATTATGTCCTATGTGGATCAGTTATTAAAATCTGTCCTACAAAAATTTAATTCATATACATGTTGAAAAAAATTGATATTCTGATATCATTAGAATTTAAAAATATGGAATCAAAATGAGAGGTCATTTTTGCAAAGAGAAAAACCACCAACCTTGTGATATAAATAATAAAAACAGAAAGCACCACACAGCGTTGATGAATAACTTTGTACAATTTAATTTGAATAATACCAACATTTTCTATTTAAATTCATCCATTTTTGTACATATAATTGGGGAATCTCCCAAAACTATCAAAAACTTTATCCGTTTTGTTAAAATCAAAATTGGTTAAAATTACCAATGTTCGCATGAAAGATTTTCAGTATCAGTGTTGACAATAAATGATATTACATTATTTCAATAACTTTTGAGATAAGATAGATTATTATTAGCAAAAACGACTATATTTTGTTGATTGAATTAAGAGATCTTTATGTACAAAATTGATTATTTGATCACTATTCAACATTTAGACATGTTAAGTTTTAAAATCAGTTATAACATTACATTGATGTGTAAATTCAACTTTTCCATCAAATATAGCAAATATGAGTATGTTAATAGCTTCATCCAATGCATTAACAAATTTAAGTTCTAATCGTAAATTTCCTACTTCATAAGGCCGTGAATGTTCGCTAATATGTAAATCTGGCGTTAAATTAAATCCACTATAGCAATTAAATGAATTCACTAGCAAAGTCACTAAAACTAATGTCAATATCAATATTAACATTATATAACTCCAAGCTGGCATATAAATTCACAAATACATATTCATAAGTTTATTTGAAGAGTTTGTCCGGAACAGACTGACATTCTCTGTATAAAGCAATTTGATTTACATTAAAGTGTTGAAAATTAAAAGGATTATTTCAATGTTTCCATTATATGTCTTGTTTGTTACCATCTCAACTACTAAACATTTCGGAAGTTGACAATGTAAAATAACTACAGTTTTACCATCAATAAAAATAATACTTTCTCTTACATCATCACGTAATTCCAAATCAATCGAATCAAACCTTGTTTTTAATGGCACATATTGTGGAATGTTAAATATGACATAATTTTTGATCCAAATTGTATAGTATTGAGTGCAATATTGCATAATAGTGGCCCCTTTTTAATACAACATTTATATTTTCACACAAGCTGCAGTATACATATATACTGTAAATACCACGAGGAGTATATATACTATATAAATATACTATATGACGAGAAGACCACCGTCGTTGGAGAGCTCGTAAGAAATGATAATAAAATTAACCACTTGAGTGCACCTTCGATTGTGCACCTTCTTATATTCGATTGTGCACCTTCTTATATTCGATTGTGAACCTTCTTATCATGCTCGTTTCTTATTAGTTATAATTTAAGTTAATTGGTAGGTTGCGAAACCTAATACCCCACTGCCCCTACACCCAATCGATCAATCAGAATCAAGTGCGCTATAACTCCTAATTGCGTAGATCTTGTCCTAACTAACTACTTTTATAGAAAAACTTTTCTTGTTTTTCGATTGACTGTTTCTTTAATTTAGATAAAAAGGTAATTTTTTGTTTAAAAATTCAGTTTTACGAACTTGATTATTCTCATGGCGATGTGTATGATAGAATATCGACAGCTTTATTTTGTGATAATCAATTGTATTCAATTAAATTAAAACATATTTATAAACAATTAAGAAAAAACCGTAAAAAATTAAAAGAACGACAAAATAAAATATAAAATAATCAGAAATAATTAATCTGTGAATGTATAAATATTACGAACTTATAATTCAATTATTAAGAATAATTACAAAATTGATTATTTATATTTATAATACCGATTTCAAAGACGATAAACCGTGAATAGTATTTCTTCTTACTAGTTGATAATTGTTCTATATTTGTATATCTTAATAATACCAGTTGAGAATATGTGTGGATTATACTTTTAACTTTATTGTATACTGCGGAAAAAACTTCGTTGATATTAAATTTGTTGCGCTAGGATCATGAATGGAGGAAACAAAACAGTGGATATTAAAAAATCATCATCAATTATGTGAATATTGTCCTCACGATATCATATTATAAAATAATTTTTCTCCGGAGTTTTATTTCATTTATTTATTTAATCAGGAAAATTGACTTAGAAGAGTTCCTGACCTAGTTTATCTTGATTAAAATCCAACTTTGTAAAATGAAGATATTGACTTTAATGATTATATCACTCCCTAAATAGCAATAAATTTTGATTGTATATCTTGAAAATAATTATCCCATATTGAAATAAGTTTGTCAAGAGCTTCTATAAATAAATTGCTATCCAAAAATTGATTTTCGATGTGAAACGTTATCAAGAAAGATATTTTTACTAACCTCAAGGGGTAGCATATTTCAATTCTTTTATTCTGTTTTTATAATTTATATCTGCCTATAGCGATGTAGTCTTCACAATTATATAGAATGTTGTTTTCTAGAGATATAGAGATCTAAACTAAAATAGGAATAAAATTTTTCCATAAAAATAAAAATTAAATTATAGTTAAAAAATATTTTCAGATCAACAGTTTGCAAAATTTTATGAAAATTTAAGAGAGAAAATTCTGCCCACTTTGTTGCCCACTTTGTTGCCCAAATGTTGCCCACTTTGGCAATTTCTGTTAATTATCGATTTCAGTTTTTGCCACACTCCCGAATATTCTTATTTGAAATCGGCATTTTGAATACAATTTAATAAATTGTTAAATTTATATAAATTTGTCCATAAAATTAAATTCATAAGTTTTGAAAATAATTTTCAAATCAACGTAAATTTATTTAAATAATTACAAATTTTATATTTTCCAAAATTATGGCGTTTTATAATTGCAAACAATTTTTCTTTTTATCATTCTGTTTCAGAAGGATTCTCATGTATCTACCAGAAGTGAGTATTCTTGGCTCCTGTAACTACTCGAGAAATGTTTCAGCTAACCAATCGTTGATAGAGACCTTCAGACCGACTCATATCAACACGAATTCAACTTGTCCAAGCGGAGTTCCGGACCCGGAATGGCTTGGACCTCTCATGACTTTCGTGGCTGTGATGAACTTCACAGCTAACATCGGCGCCTTAATCGTCTTTTGGAGAATCCTTAATGGTTCCCAGCGAGTTCAAATGATTCACTACATTCTGTTCTATTTATCTCTTATCGAAGCTTTGAATATGCTCTGTTACAGCATAAAAGAGGTCGCTTATAGATTTAAACTTTATCCTCGACCAATGGACGAATTCTCCTCTTTTACTTACTTACATTTGAGACAATTCGGGGTTTTGATAATGCAGATCTGCTCCACTTGGCTTAACATTTCCCGGAATTGGTGGCTGACATCAATCGCTCTGACCCGAGCAGTGTCCGTGGTCAGAATGTTAACGCGTCCCTACGAAAACTTTAGTGAAGGGGCCACCCGCCATATTAAGAGAAAGATAAATATTCTCTTTTGTTTAATAATGCTTATATCTCTGTGTGCTGGAGTGATTTTTAATGTAATCGTTTCCAAAAATTCCGAAATATCGGTCTGCTTTCAGGATATAGAAAACTCAGACATTGTTTACCGAATTGATGGAATCGAAATCCGCTTTCCTATCAACACTATAAACATCACGCATGAGCTTATTATGACAATAGCTCCACTCACAACAATGATCGCCTGCAATCTGACTATTTGTGTTGCACTTCAGCTCATTGCCCGTTCAACAGCTGCCGTCGAAGGAAGCCACCGTCTACTCATATTTAAGAGAGTCACCAGGACGGTCTTCGTCATTTTAACAGTGTACATTTTGACAGAAGTTCCCTTCTCCATTTTTGCCCTCATCAACAAAGAATATCCTAAAAAACCTTGCTTGACTGCAGCCCTTCATATTGGGTCTAAGATCGCTGATTTTCTGGTAGCAATTAATGCTTCCTGTAATATAGTGATTTATTACTTTTGGGAGAAGGAATTTCAAGATTATGTTAAAAATTGTTGTTATTGGAGTTGTTGCAAGAAGGATGCAATTGATAACGATAAAGAGGGTTGCAGTCCATTACGGCCGGAACCGGTGATAAATATGGATAATTGCGAGCAGGATGTTGCTTTGTAGTTCGGCCTTTTGTAAAAATGTTGTCGTCAATTAGCTGGATTATGTTTTTCTATTAAACAACATTACTATCGTTAATTTGTGAATACTTGTATAATGTTTTTATATATTTTATTCATTCAAAAGTAATCATAACTGTACTAAACTCTGTATATTGTTGTATGAGTAAATGTAATCAGTAAATGTATTTTAACTATTGAACATTTTCAAAATATTTCATTTGAATAACAATAAAAAATAAACTATTTTTACAAATCTTTTCATTACAGAAAATATGTCTGTGTATTCAGTATTTCAATAATATTTATTATATTATTTTTAAAAGAAATCAACTTAAAAAAAAAAGTTAATAAATTTCGAAAGAATTCTCATCAAGATTCCTTATCCGTATAAAAATAAATTTGATGTTCCACATGCATTTAATATTTTATAAATAATTCAATATGTGAAAGATATTTAATTTGATAATCTTTTCATAAAAGTCTAGCTATACTATTAAATGTATGCTCTAATTTAATTTTGCAAAAGAATAATTTAAATTTTTAAATGGAGTAAAATTAATAGTTTTAAAATATTTTTTTTAAATAATTGAAATAAACTTTTTTAATAATAATAATTGTCTTTAATTGTCGTTATTGGAAAGACATGTTTCCTTTCAATTATGTAGAAAATTAGTTGATATAATCTGTGAAATATACACTATTGAACAAGACACCCATCTCACATTTAACTGAATAAGAAAATTTATTCTAAACTAGAAAAAAAAGAAAATGTACCTATATTACATAAACTATAGTATGTAACATAGTAAAGCTAGCGAATAATTTACTTGAAATATTTTGTGCAGACATTGGAAAATTTGTATTGTGAATTTTCTTGAAAGAAATGATTTTCTTGTAAATTAAAATAGTTCCAAAAACTCAAACGAGTATCAATTTCAAAATATTTATAAAAAATGATTCTGTAAATTAAATATAGTATTAATTTACAATTATTATTGTGATTACAAAATGTGCAATCATTATTATTTTAATTGAATAATTAATTTTCACACTAATTCTTTGAAAAAAAGACTCGGTTATTTGTGAAAGACATCGAAAATTATTCAATGTGTATAAATATACGCACCTAAGTTGTAGTTATTGTGTTGTTTATATTATATTTTTTTGAAATTAGTTAATAATATTATAGTTTGATGAAATATTCTCTAATTTTTTCTAGCTTCATTATATAAGCAATTTAATTCCTTTATTGATTTAATCTTTTATTCTTTTTAAATTTTTTTTATTCCATTCAATGATGTATGCAAAAAATATTGAAATTACGGATTTGTCGATCCAAATATGCAATTCTTTCCCCACATTAATGTCGTATTTCTTTTCCCCAAATTTATGTCGTATTTCTTTGATAACTAAATATATATAATATATATTATTCTTTTACTTCACATTCGTACTCTTTACTCTATCCAGTATATTTTATTTATTTTAGGTCGTTTTCATCCTCTGAATAAATTCCTAGTTATGATATTTTGAATTAAATTGATACGTAATGTAAAACTCGCGTGATTATTTTCAATTATTTGTCCGACTTTTATTTTATTGAGTTATATACTAAGCTCATATCAGTCTTCCAATATCAATAGAAAAAATAAAGACATATTGTTTGATAAATAGTTGAATTTTCTACTACAGTCAATGATCCAGATCCTTCCGGATCACTCCACCATGCTATATAAGGTAATAAATCATCCTCCGATCTAATTTAATTAATGCTTCGTGTACTTCCTCTATATAGAACAGATATTTTGACAATAAATTATTAATTATTTATTCTGTTCTATATACTACTCCACTTTGACTATATTATTTGGAAATCAAGCGTTCAAATATCTATGATAAACCAATTGGTTCATTTTCTAAATTTTTACACAAAGCAAGTTATTTAATTTTAAAAATGTTTAAATGTTCTGAAACATTATAAAAATAAATATATTAAATATAACTTTTTTAATTGAACGTAAGTCGAAAAAATATCAAATCCGCTCTAGGTCTAAGCTTAGAATTAGTAATTAGATACAAACATATATTCTATCTTATTTACTACTTCGAATTGTACTTCCCTAACCTTTTCCCGACGGGCGTCATAACTGTTGACTTGTTTTATAAATCGTCTAAGTTTATTGTTTTGTAGATTAGACTCCGTTATCATGAGCTTGAAATTATCGATGAGGAAGCCACATATATTCTATGCATTTTCATTCGTCAAGCGATCTTTGTAATTCTATTTTTGGTATCAGTTGACTCTGAGGATGATATTATCTGCACCTTTCCTATACAAGGAATTTTCTCAAGTAATCATTGTCTTTTTACCTTCATATATAGTCCGTCAGCTAGCATTCTATATCGTTTTTGCCTTCGTCGAAATAACGATTTCGGTTTTGTCTTTATATATCGATTTTGTCTTCATCGCAATATCGATTGTTGACTTCGTCACTATACATTTTGTCTTCATCAACCTGTGGCTATCAATTAATTGTGACTATCAACTCCACTCGTTCAGAGTATTAAAAGGTCGCTGACGTCTCTAAAATAATATTTTTTTTAAAACTTGGTCCCCTAAGTTTAATGACATGAAAGTTATGACTTCTAACCTGAGGCCTCTGTTTTGTCATAATGAATAATCCTTACAATATCGGTTGGTTCAAATTATCTGAAATCCTCAACAACCTAGAATCCAATAAGAAATGTATTGATCGTATTGTGAAATTAGTTTTTATATTAATATAAGTACGAATAATCTCTTTCACCCAAAGAAATTGTAAAAATTGCAATATTGAGACAAAATTTTGTGATTCGGAATTATATCACATTTTTGTATCTCTAATGAGATATTTATGAGTAAACAATACTAATAATAATAATAATAGTCATGGGGTATTTTAATGATAATTTCCGCAATGATTTCCGTGATCCGTGTTACTTTACACAACAAAAAATAAGACAAATCATTAAAACAGCTCTAAATGTAATCGAAAAGTAAATAGAACAATTTTGTTTGCCATTATTTATATCGAAAGTATATAACAATAAAGTCATACTTTTTTATTCGGGATTCGTTTAAGATTTATATACGGCGGTAAGCGCTCCTTTTAATGCAGCCGGGTGTGAAAAAAGGGTTGCTGTTACTTGGACAGTTTGTACAAGTGCTGCCAACCTCACAGCTTTGCAGAAAACCAGTAGGCATCTCTAGGAGGACTGGCGATAAAGAAAGCATCGTTTGGCAAAGAGAATTAATATTGAATTAATCAATACCCGGAATATTGTAGGTACCTATAGACTCTAATTTTAGTTTGTAGGTAATTGATATTTATGCAAACACCTTCTTATGGTTTAACATTTTGTTCCGAGTGATAATTTTGATAGGTAGTTATTTAATGATTGATAATGTTACACACGAATACTCAGATTTCATTCAGTTAACATGCTAATCAATCACAATGTGCATGTGTACCCTGCAAAAATCAAATATCATTTGTTTACAAAGTCTGGACGCTTACCCCAACCGTATAGATAAAAAATTTCCTAACCTTTATAGATTATTGATATATGCATGGATCTAATTTTGCTTGTAACATGTACCTATATAACTATAAATATAAAACATGTATAAAATTCTGAATTTTTATGAATATTTAGTCAAAATCGTTGATATTTTTACTGTTCTTGAAATTTTTACACATTTGGACCTAAATAGGGCCCTGTATTTATTATCAGATTATAATTAAATTATTGTATATGCAAAATTATTTTCAATTGGCTTAGCGGTTTCGCTAGTACTGATTTTGCAGATGATATTACTTTATCTTTTAATGTCGTAAATGAGGATATATAACTTTATTGAGCTCTATATTTATACTTTATTATACCGGTACACGACCATTTTTGCCAATTGTTGGGGGAAACGAAACTACTACAACTATTCCGATCAGATGTCCTATCTATGTGTTAGTATACTACCTAGTTCAGCGGCAACATATAAAAACATTCATGCCTTCCAAGTGTAAACAATATATTTTACATATATAGATAATTTGTAAATTATAAATTTACTTAGAGTATGGTATTCAATTTATAAAAACAACATAAGGTATTGCAGAAATTACTTACTCCCAATGTTTCCCAGTAATTTTATAAAACTCGTTATAATTCTCAGCTATTCTTAAAATTTGCGAAACTGAAAATTTTTATATACCGAGACTTTAAAAAAACTTTTATTCAGGAAAAAACAAATTTCAAAGAAAGTAATTTTTTAAATTTTATTATGTAATTAACGATTTAATTCAAAGTTAATATAATTGTTTTAAATGCACTATATTTTTTAATATATATGTATATATAATCAAAAAATCTTTATAATAAATTACGTCACAAAAAATTTATTTTTTTAAATATTTTATATGCTTGTATTATATATTTGTACATGTTTCATATAGGCAATTATATTTATATTCACAATTATACATGTATTTATAATATGCATAAACGGACAGATTACTCAAAATGAATTCATTAAACATACGGGTTATTTAGTCTCTATCGTATTCTAAATTGTCACAATATTTCGTATTACCACAATTTTACACTTTTCATGACGACAAGTGATTCTACCGACAGGAACAATTAGTGAATCATTCTACCAACAAGTTAGATTGTAAAATGTTCTGTAATTAAAATATATTCACCATCTCGATCGTCAAATGTTCTCATATATCAACACAATTGTGGATTTATTCGTTGTTTTAATAAATCTGTGTAAATAGTTTTAATGAATTTGATTTATTTCACGCAATTTCATTGTTTACAAAAGGTCTTATTAAAATCTCTATAAAAGGATTTTATATCAGAAGATAAGATCCATAAAAATTCTTCTGTATCCTAAGGGCCGATTTTATACAGAAAATATAAAGTCTGGAATTATATTCTATAAATAATTCTGAATAGTGTTTTTAAGTGTAGCATGTACAGAATAGAGTTATATTAAAAATATTTAAAAGCATAAATGTCTATAATATGTTGAGCTAAAAAGATTGATATTTGCAATTTTACATTTATTAGGTACTTTCGATAATTTCTTGTTAAAATATTAACTTTATGTTGATGGATGAATTCTAGCTCTGAAAAAATGACTTTTTTGACAGTTTGTATTTCTTCTTCAACTATTATTATTGTTTATAATTTACTCAAAATGTACATCTCAATGTCAGGTAATGTGTTTTGTTCTAAAACAAATACTGAAATATTAATTTAAGAACAGGAGAATTTTGTTCCTCAAACTCATATATTTTATACAATGAAAGCATGTTTGAGAACAATTCTCCTGAAAATGATTATCTTATTATTTTAAAGCTGTATTTTAGATTATCATTAAAATAGCAAACTGAATTAATTGAATGAATGGATTTGTAGAATTTCAATTCGTACAAATTAAAAAGTGTGTAAAATAATTGTTCACATTTTATCAGCGTTTAATTAATGAATACAATATTTTTTATTGTAATTAAAACTTAACAGTCTATTTTATAACCATATAACAAAAATCCAATTTTTTAATGTTTAAAAAGGAAAATTTATCAAATTAATATTAATGCTATAGTAAGAACAAAATATATTTTTAAAATAAATACAATTACTGAAAAACACTTTTAAATATGGACATAAATAAGTTCCACAAGCGCCATTGGTTGCAACATACAACATACAATATACACTAATAGAAAAACACCCGTTTCAGATATTTGTCACAATTCACTATTTTACTCATATTAATACTTAGTTTTGTCGACTAAGTTTTCCAATGGCTGTTTTCTATTTAAAAGAGGATGGATGTTTAATCAAATTAGATATTAAAATCTAAAAATAGTACCAAAAACATTTTATATTTTATTAATTATGATATTTTACAAGCGTTATGATATTCATAATTGTATCCATCGCATTGGAATTTAAATATCTATATCTATATTTATTTTTTATTGATATTTTTCTTTTAAATAATTTGATTAAATTTTGTTTGTATAGCAGCTTTTATCACAGTAATGTTTTATTTTATTTTTGTATATTTTTATCAAAATTTTAAGTACAAAAAATATGATCTACTATTTTTCGTAGCAAAGTTTGCGCAAAAAAATATTAGAAGAATTAATTAACAAAAATATAAAATAAATCCTTATGCGTAAAAAATGTTATACCTTTTACTTGATACGTATGTTTAAATGTCATATATATCTTACAATACTTTATACATTAAAAATGTTAGACCGGGTAGTCAAAAAGTCCTCGGAATTAGAATTGTAATTATATTAGTAACATATTACAACAAATTATAACAAATTAGAATTATAAACAACAGTTTAATCAATTATAGTTTAGTCTGAAAAATAATTTATTAGAAATTTATTAGAAATTGGCACCATTTGCCAAAATACACTGATCAATTCTTCCCCCCAAATTCTGATCTAGGAAATTTCACACTTCTACTTCAGAATGATTTGAATAATCTACTTCTTGCTGATATATCATATTTCTTCCGGTACCAAGTGTAAACTGTCGCATTAAATGCTGATGAAGAACATTGTTCTTTAGATCTTTCAGCATTCATAGATTCCTCCTGAATATTGAAACAAACAAGTTCCCAGCACGAAACCAAATCCCAAACAGTTAGGACCTAGTTCTTCAACTTTTGTTTGTAATGCGAACATTGGGATTTCCATCTGACCATTAATGTAAAGTATGTTTATTTATTGGTCGCTGCATAAATCCACAGGAAAAAATGGTACGTATGTGTTTCCTATAAATCATAACCTAGTGAACTATACTAATAATATAATTCATATTCTAATTCCAATGACTTTTTGACTCCCTGGTATATCTTACAATACTTCATAAGTGTGATTAAATGTTTTATATCATACTTTTTTTACGTTTGTTTACTCTTGTTTTTATTGTTATATTTCTTACAAATGGGGCATTTATACATTGCAGGTTACGTTAGTATTGCTTAAATATGTCAAGATAAACAGACTTTCAAAAACTATCCCTTTTTAGGTATCCTATATAGAGGTTGGCGAAGAATTGCGTTCTATTATCAGGGACTATTTCGTCGGAAAGATTGGGTTATTTTGTCAGGAACGGTACTTAAGTTCCTGACAAGATCTTAAGTTGGTCTGTAAAGACTGCGGATACAGACGCGTGACGGAGGTAGACATGATTATCAAGGGCGGGCTCATATAGGGTATAAAGTGGGGAACTGTATGGACAATCTTAAAAAGATACCAACGTTAGAGGAACAAATCGAGTTATATTCAATGATTTTCAGTATAGGTACTTATTACATATTATTGTAATCTTGTAATCACATCCAGCAGCCGCTTACTTTTATCATAGACAACGCAAGCTGTCACAGAAGACGGCAATCACATTTGAGGAACGATCATGATGTATTATTCCTTTCAGCCTTCAGTTCTTTCCTCAACATATCTGAGAATGCGTTACCAAGTTGAAGACATCCTTCAAACGTGATTTGTGTGATACTCGGGATCAGATATTTTGTACCAACTATTAAACTGGCAACTTTCGCTCAATTGAGAAAACAAACATAGAAGTGGTTACGGCAACTTTCGCTCAAGAATGGGCAAGGAAAAGTCTAACCTAGATTCTTCGGTGCGTAATCGACCTGAAAACTTTGATCCGAATCAAGCTTAATATTCATATAACATAAAAGTATTCTTATATAGCTGTATATATATTATTTCAAGTTCATTTCAGAATGGTAAAAAGTCATCTCAATTGAAATTAAAATTACGATTTTGTGCTTTGAATATGCGATAATACACGCTATTAATTTCGAGAACGGGTAAGTTATTACGAACTGTACGGTTATTAGGAGCAGATTAAATATACATATATTATTATATTACATATATATAGGCTTGAAATTATTTACGTCTGAACTGAATTTGGTAATATAGAATAATAATTATGTGAAATTGTTTTTGTTTTTTATCAATCATTTGATGCACAATTTATGAGTATGATTTTCTAAATAAAAATGTAATATACAAATATTTTTATAGTACAACATCAGCAAACAAGAAATCTTGATTTTCACATTTCCAACATAAAATTAAGTGGATATTTACGCCTGATATCTTCTTTATGTTTCAATTGTTTGTTGATAAAAGGTTTTTAAAGAAAATTTCTCTTTCTTTATGATTACAGATGGTTAAAGGAAAATTTGAAGAAATATTTTATATTGAGTTTGTTTCTATAATTTTGTTAACATATTAAAAATAGAAATAATTGAAAGCCTTTCAAAATATTTAGTTTTTTATAGAAGTTTGAAACAAAACTATTACTGTAATTTAGTCTACTCCAAATCTAAATAAAAAAGTTAATATCATTGTTTGTGATATTTGTAGTAGTTCTTTTCTTCAAACAATAGTTTTCATTTCGTTTTGTTTAACTTTGGAATGTTCTTATGTATGCCATAAATATACAATAGCATATTATTTAATTTCTTTAAATGTAAATATTTATTCATTTATTTTTAGAAGTCTGAATTTTTTCAATCAGTTTATTGAAGCACAACTGATTTAATTACATTAAGGCAGAATAAATTAGGAAACGGCAAAACAACAATTATAACAAGAAATAATATAACGAAAGAAAAGAAAAGCACTTTGACAGATATTAAATAATTCTTAGAAATATCGAAATCATGAAAGTAAATCAAGAGCCGTGGTGCGAATATAAAATATCTCAAATAAAAGATTCAAGTAATAATTAAGAAAAAGATGATGCAGTTTTGTAGAATGTGTGTAATGCAGTTTTTGGAGTGTGTAATGCAGCCGTTAATTATCTATGCATGATTCATTTCAAAATAATCATCAAATAGAGAAAAAAGCGTGAATAATAAGCGTGTTAATAATATTACACATACAAATGCAATCTTAAAATGCGTTGCGTCTCTTTGTCGTCCTTATTGAGATTATATTAATAAGCTATACAGAGATATAAAATGATAAATTGTGAAAATTAGCTATTACATTGATGTGATAACCAGTAGCTCACCGTCACAGAAGAGACGTATAATTAATAAATTTTAAATTTAGATAGAGATAGATAATTAGGTAAAATTCTTCTCAACAAATACGACGAAACATTAATAATTATTCTCCAATAATGCACTTAATAATTTTAAATTGTGAAGATTTTATTGTTTTTTTAAAAATTTATTTTTTCCTCATTAAGATGAACACAAATAGAAGAAAACGTAGACATATTTGTTGATTTAATAAAATTACCCAAATTTGTACTACAACTTTCTTAAAACACGCTAAAAGAGTCACTTTTCTGATTCCTCCAATAAAAATAATTTACTGCTGGGGGCTAGGAACATCAGGGGCTGCCTCTTCGGACAGCTGGAACTCGTAGTTGGAGGCTGTGTTCTGACCTGGAGTGACGGGAGCACTTCCCTGAAAGAGGTCGAATATGAAATTTACATTTCAGAACTCTTTATTACAGAGGAATATTATATTGATGTTGATTATGAAATTGAATATTGATGTTATATACATATTATAAATATTTAAATCCTGCGAAAAATATTCAATAATTATTAAAATTCGTCATTTTGTATTTTGCTTCAATATATTCTGACAATCGAATAAAATTATTTTATATATAGACAATATTTCATCTCTTTTAATTATTTTTTGTGTCGCAAAAATATTATCATCAATAACTAGAGTAATTGACTGTTGAAACAATAATCAATAGATGGAGTAATTGACTGTTGAAACAATAATCAATAGATGGAGTAATTGACTGTTGAAACAATAATCAATAGATGGAATAATTGACTGTTGAAACAATAATCAATAGATAGAGTAATTCAATGTTGAAACAATAATCAATAGATAGAGTAATTGACTGTTGAAACAATAATCAATAGATAGAGTAATTGACTGTTGAA
>JAUZNC010035447.1:2346-19233 GCA_034780395.1 Vannuccia rotundouncinata
ACTGGCTAAAAAGCAATCAGTCATGACTAAGGACCAAAAGTGAAAACTGACGTCATTAGAGCTAATTAACGATTCAAAAATGTTATGGAAAGGACTTAACATTTACAATTTAACATCCATGATTAAGAAACCAAATTTACGTCATCGGTGTTAAATAGATTTCCTAATATACATTTCATAATGTTAAATAAGAAATTAGTTACCTTTATGACCCTTTAAAACCATAATCGCATCATCTCTTGGTGGATCAATGAACGTTGGTTCTCCAAAATCTTCGTCTGTAAACCAATCAAGTAATTCAACCATTAATTGCATAAACGAATGAGTGTTAAGCAAAAACCACAAAAATGAATTTATGGACAAAAAACTCTAGATTTGCATTTCCTCAAAAAACTTACCAATAATCGGTTCATCTAGATCGTTATCACCGGAATTATATTCATTATCGCTCAGGAGAATTTCGACATCTTCATTTTCTAATACACCCATATCATCATTTGCTTCATTACCATCGATTTCAACAGCCATTTCAGCCACATCCCCTCCTTCATCAGACATATCAGGATCGAATGTATTGCACACAACCATTCAATAAGGAAAAGTACCTAAAACAATCAGATTATATTGGAATAATAAATTTTAGATATATAAGCTAAATTTTTATAATCATAAAAATATTATTTTTAAATAAATTTGTGAAAATTTTTTTAGTAAAGTAATTTTTTTATTGTAATGCTATTAATTAAAAAAAGTACAAAAATGCAGTGTAAAAGTAAAGTTGCGACAATCAAAGGTTTAATATAAACAAAATATTTAGCATGATAAATGTAAAAATAAAAACAAGACATTCCAAATATATATGTATAATATTTTGTCCAACTAATCACGTTAAATAAATAGATTTTGTACACGTATTAGGCAAAAATAAGTCAAGATATGGCCAGACATCTACTTGCTCCTAGCCCTCATTTTCCTTCTCTTTCTTTGTAACCTTCTCATACGCTTCTTTCTCCACTTAGCACGCATGATTCAACTAAAAGGAAATATAATTATAAAAATAATCATCAGTAATATATTCTTAAAAATATTAGTTAGTTCATATTTAGCATTGTCAATTTTGTGATCTCACGAATGCTAAAATATTAAGTTCTTAATTCTATATTAATTAAATTAATTTAAATCCATTAAAAATGTAACCCAACAAATACATTTCACTACAGGAAATCGCGCACCGCTTTTATTATCATAAAATAAAGCACAAAACTATATAAAACAGAAAAGAAATAATGACATGAATAGTTGAAATTAAAAACAGCAACAAATGTTCCTGGAGAAATATATTTCGTATAATAATACATATAAAGATACAAAATATATATTTTGAATACACAAAACTATTGGAGTACGGCACTGATTTGGAACAAATTCTGTCTTAAATTACACCAAAGACCTATTTACTCCTGGCCCTCATCTTCCTTCGTTTTCTTTGAAGTCTCCTCATGCGCTTCTTTCTCCATTTGGCCCTCATTGTTTAATCTGTAACCAACACAAAATATAAGTCAGATGTAAGGCTGTAACAATTATTTATTATATTCTATACTTTATATTCTAGAATGATATTAAGCAGATAGTATTCTAATACAGGCATCTCACGATTCTACAAAATTAATTAGGTTGTATTTTTTGTTATTCAATTATAATATGATTTATCCCAATTTGACTTATGTTTACATCAAAATGATTTTTTTATATTTAGGGACTATCAAAAAAGGAGTTTATTATAACTGAGATATATACTGGGTTTCATATTATGTATAGTTTTAAAAAATTTCCATAATAAAATTTAGCAGGTTGTGATCAAAAGTGAGCAACTTATAAATTGCACATAGTTTCATTTTTTTGAAACCTGGAGTCCACTGTTTGGGACAAAAAAAATTAGGAGATAAATACCTTGTAAATGACATGTATTTATTTTAAGTTAATACAATCATATAGATGGTAACAGCAACACAAAATAATCTTTTCATAGAGGCATTAACCTTTTCCTTATGGCCATTACAATTTTTTATAAATGATTATCTTCTTGGAGCTTAGAGAATGAATCTTGAATTATTATTATGGAATTTTTCGAGTTATATAGGTTTTACTTTAAGTCAAATGTTTTAGTAAAAGATTATTATATATGGAGGAATGTGTCTACATCAAATACATCATAATAATATACAACCAAATAAGGAATAATGCAATAAAGTAAAATATAACTCTTGTTGATATATATATATATATGTATATTAAATTCTTATATACATTATGGACAAAATGTGCAACCTTCAGATACAGTAGGTGCATAACTATCTTAGGTGCATAATCCTTACTCCCATTAACATATACTATACATTATTATGAATAAAAATGTACTCATTATTCAGACTGGTTAACTAACTAGTGGATTTCTGACAATAAATCAAATAACTTAATGATTGCATAATATAAAAATTGCATTTTTAAAATAAAATATTATTTTTTTCGAATATAAGATTAATCAATAGTAGGTACATACATGAGAACAGTATGTGAGAATTCTATATAGTATATTCATATATGTGTATATATGTAACAAAACTCTAATTTATTATTGTATTAAAAAATTAACTAAAATGATATATCAATTTATTTTTTTTTAAAAGAAGAGTTTATAAAGTTCACATTTAGTATTAAAATTATAAAGAACAATGTTCAGTTAATTGAAATGCAGTTTAACACATTTTGGGAACCATAAATTGTAACATACTATTTATTGGTGAAAGGTTATACAACATTTTGGATAAAAATTTGTTTAATCTGGATGGTTGGCAAGTATGTTGTCTTTTGGCCTGTGTTGTTTAACTTTTGGACCAAGCTGACTATGCTCATAAGCCCCACACTGATGATAAGATGGAAGCAAGGATAAAATTTCCTTAATGTGTGGCAAGGTGATTTCAGGATTATTGATGCTAAAGGTCTCCAATTTGAACATTTGTAATTAACTGTCCATTTAGCTCTTATTAGATTATTATTTCAACACTAAAAATAGGATATTTGCAACTGACATGACAATGCATGACATGTACAGGGTCCCCACCTTGAATCCTGATTTTTACATTAAAATATAAGAAAAACAGTAGACAGTACATATAATTATTGAAAAACTTGAAATTGATAATTCATTAATGAAACAAGAGACATCAACTAAACATCAAGGCCTTTTCATTCAAGATAGTTTTGTTGGTGGATGTTTTTTTTTATATAATTCAACTATACTTTTTTCCAAAAGTTTATTTTCAAACATGATTGAATTATAAATTTTTAATGTTTTACACCATGTTTCTGATGGAAGATGTGGATCCAATAATAAGAAATAAGATAGTTTTAAAGCTTTTTATTGAATACATAATTTTAAAAAATATTAAACAGAATAAAATCAAAAAACAAGTAAATATTGCATTGAACAATATGAGTTGAACAACATGTACAATTGTTGGGTAAATACTCCAAACCACATGAACTGAGGATGAGTGACCGATCAATATAATCAATATTGACTTTATTAGGACCATTCCCATCAAATTGTGGATGACATGGCTTCGATAAAAGTCCTAGAATTAAAATATGGGTTGAACTACATGTGCAATTGTTGGGTAACACCCACTCCAAACCACACAAACTTGAGTAACCATTCAATAAAATTAAAAAACTTTTAATGACCATTTTTATCAATTTGCAGATAACATGACAATTAAAAATACTCATACTTATTTATTCAGCAATGCAACTTCAATACATGCAACATATTATTTTTATTGATTTGCATAATTCTCAAGAGTAAATAAGATTATTATAAACTAATCTACTTCATTATTTTAAGTCCAAGTATGATGCATTCACATAGAATTCATGTTGAATTTTCCAATTACTAAAATAAGGCAATCCTAGTTTAACATCCTATATTTTTTTTAAAAATCCGCATTTCCCTGTATTTATAAAAAATAATATTATATATAGAATTATAGTAAAATTACTTTTTTGAACATCAAAAATGTGTATAAACATTGAATTATCAATAGTAATAAAATTGATACAAAGCTTTAAACCCACTTTTTTCTAGACCCAGGAACCAGTTCCACCACACTTGAACATCAAATTCTTTTATGGATGCTAAACCATAGGATCACCCTAAAATAATAATGGATAATGCTGGTTGTACCACCACTGCAACAAAATTATGATAATTTAAGGAAGTTAAAAAAAAGTCAGAAATATATTTTGCAAGAGAAATCTGCCAGTAGGGGTGTCATGGCTATGCAGTTAGATCCACAAAAAAATTTGAATCATTATATATATTACATATTACATGCACTACCCCCTGCCCCTTTTAATTTATATATCATTTTTAGATGATTTAGAAAAATGATTGGAAAAAGACTGATGTCTGAGCAATGACATGCCTGAAAATTATAGATTAGCAGAAATCAAATCAATATTGGCCACACAGTAAGCATAACCTATAAAAAAGTGCATACACTGTAAAAAAAATCACCTGATGTTCTACCTGACTATAAGGCAATCTTAAATTTTTATTTAAAATTACATGTGATTAAGGCAGCACCTGACTATCTGGTGATGATATAATTAAAAATCAGGCAATATAGCCTTAATAGTGCTCAGTGCTCAATTCTTTTTTGATTTTAAAGCTGATTTTTGGCACCTTTTTCCACCAACTCCGAAATGACACAATTTGACCCTGATTGCAACTGGACCATTGCTCAAATATGAGAATGGACAAAAGTGTCTATGGAGGAAATCAATTAAAAAGGCCCAGGCACCAAACTCTTCCAGTTATATGGCAAGGCAAGACTATGGGCCATCTACAAATAATAATAAAGACAGTTACCCAAAGACTAAAGATATATAAATTTACAACAACTTTACATTAATTAAAAAAATATGTAATGATGTAACATTTTAACCATGGAGAACAATTCCCATGTACTAATTAATAATTCAATGTTGCAAGCTTTTAATTCATCAAATCAGGGTTCCCGTGCTTTTTGAGCAATGGTTTTCAAGGTCCAAAAGACAAACAAATCAAGGATGAATAAAATTAAAAACATTTGTTCAAATTTTTATTATTTTATATTATCTAAATATATTATCTAAAAAATATTATCTAAAAAAAAAAATATATACAATCTTAAATTTGAAACTATTTGAAACATACATAAAAAGTACATGTTTAATGAATGCATGTATGATATATAAAAAAACTCAATAATATGTCAGTTAAGAAATATTTATATTTTACAAAAATAGATATTACCATATAACTAGAATATCCATGGAGTGAAAAAAAATCCCCTTTCATTTTTTAAAGTAGACTTTAAACTCACTCCAGGATATTAAAGGACTTTCAAGGACCATGGGAACCCTGTCAAATGGTTGACATACATACATGCATTTAGAATAGAATTTTTAATGGCTGTTGCTATTCAGACATATTACATTCAGAATGCAATAAATTGTAATTAAACACAAACACTGTGTTCAAGGTGTGGTAGACAGCTGGGTCTTGGGTCTAGAAATAAGTTGAAGCTTTGTATCAATTTTATTATCCAATATTTACATATTTTTATAAAAGTCTGAATAGTGAGAGTAATTAATGTATGTGTGAGGTAAATATGCTAAATCTGTAGACAGACATGAGTCTGAATAGACACTTTGTTTTGGCTATAGAAACTAACTAATAATTTAGCCTTTAACTGGCTGTGAATTACAATTAAGACTACCAGTAAAATTAAAATTTTATATTATTATTGAATCCACCCTGCACTTCATGATAATTGTACTGTACATATTTATGAAAAATTAATCTGATTTTACTAGTGAAAAATAGGGTTGGGTGTATAATGTAAATAATAATAAAAAAATACATTGAAATTATTTTTTCAATGTTTCCAAATACATTTTCAAAGCTGCGTGTGACCCAATTTTCAAAGATTTTAACTTAAGAGTTTTGTTTTTGGTAGGCATTATAGAAACGTGATATTTTGCTAAAATATGTACAAACTCTAAACATAAGAAACATGTATAAAAAAAACTGCTTGAAACTCATCGCCTATTTTATAATTACAAGCGCTAAAATTGTATGAAAAAACAAGGAAACGATGACAAACCTTAAAGTCCAAACTCTTATTTAATAAATAAATATACCTTAATCCGTTTGATATAAATTTAACCTGCCTAGATCAAAATAAAAGTTGTAAATAGTTATATAAAAGTGAAAATATAAAGGAAAAGTACAAATAAATTAACTTCTCACCCTCAACACGTTAGGGACTCAACTATCTGCCTATTAAACCGGACTTTCTATTTAGATAAACAACATTTCAACAAATAAATATTTCAATAAATTATTAATGCAATTTATATCGAAATAATTATATATTATAATATGATATATATATATATATGATATTGTCATTTTAATAATACGCTAATTTTGTAAATATACAATGTTATATCATAATTTCATAAATAAAATGTATAATTTAATCAAAGAAAAACAATAATTTGATGAAACAAGACTAGCGGTTATGCATAAAACGTAAGCTTTTGCTTTATCTTACGTTTTTAAGCCAAAGCTTGAATATATATGCATAATGTCGTTTACATTTTAACTGAAATTTAATTTAAAGTGAAAGGTCATTAGCTTACGCGTACAATTTAGCTTTTGCTTCGATGTGTATACATAAAAGTAAAGCGAAAGCAAAACAAATAAGTCTAAGTTTAACAATTTTAAAGCACTGACGTTGATGCTTAAGAAAGCAATATGGCAGTATATATGAATACTGCAGCAAGACAGAAAGTGTACAAAGCTCGAAGGGTAAGTTCAATTAAAGAATCTTGCTAACTATAACTTTCTGCATTATTTTAATTATTTTTTTTTTATTTCAGAACTGTGATGACCCAATGACAGCACAGAAACCTGTTTCGTTTTAATAAGGAAAATGTTAAATGAATTAGTGAAAAAATTTTGGAACAAAATTATGAAACCCGGGGTGGATTTTTAACCAATATATAGAAAAAATGGAAATACCATTATGATTTCTGGCTGACACAGGTTTCCAAGAAGGAGTGGGGTATGATTTAGGTATTAACCAGTCAACATTATCAAGAATAATATTTTACACTTTGTCACAAATTGTTCAACAACTCAACGAGTGGATAAAATGACCTACAACAATGGATGAAATCACAAAAGTAACAATTTTTATAGATTTTAACAATTTAAAAATTCACTTTCTTAACATATTTTATAGTAAGAAATTACTGAAAATGCATATTGGGAAGTTTTCTGTTGGTCAATGACTCCAGAAAACTAATTTCATCATCAAAAGCTAAGTACTGTCCTATCTTATATGTCCTTTAAAACAAAAATAAATGATTTTTAAACCCATTATTTTTTCATAATATTGGGTTTTGTAGTATGGGGTTGTAATTAGTCCTCAAATTCTATTCTAATTTATCACTAATCAACAAAAATATTTTTATTAAAGTTCTCTAACAGTGTACAAAGAATTCTGAAAGATAATGAACACCCCCTCAATTCATAACTGAAACCCAATAACATATGTACCTAAAACCATACTTCTAGAACATAAAAATGTTATGCATATTAATCTCAAAAATATTTTTTTATTTTCTATTACAGATGAAAGTTGATTGGTTTTCTAAATTTGGTTATCCATCAGCAATTGAAACAATTGACTGAACTCATGTAAAAATTGCAAAGCCATGTGTTAATGATTACCTTAACCGAAAAGGTAGCTACTTTAATTAATCAGGCAACATGTAGTTCAGGTGTTTTTACAAGCTGTGACATATCCAATCCTGGTTCTGTACATGATCAACGCATATTTAAAAATTAAAAAAAATATATATATTTAATTAATTATTTTCTGTTAATCATGTTAATCATGTTAATTTATATATTAAATGTTAACTATTAATTATGCATTCATTAATAAATAATATATAATTCAATGATTATAGCAATGTATACATTGACAATATTATTTATCTAGACCGGCAAACTGATCAAAAACCGTTCAGAGCACATTTCAATTATATACGGTATTAGTTTAAAGAGGGTATTAATCAATATATAATGATTAAAAGTCTATTAGGACCTGTCCTAAAATTACGTCCCACTTTATTCACAATTTTTTGACCCTCCCTCCCTCGTCACAGATCGTCACATTTTCCGCAACCTTCCCTCCAAAATTATGTCACATTTAGCACTACCCTCCCTCCCCATCACCATTAAATAATTCACTGAGATTGGTATATGTAAAATAAATTTTTACCTTTAAATATTAAAATGGCATCTTTGACTCAAGGAAAATTCCCGAGAAGTTGGTGTATTTTTCACTATTTAAAAATCTACAATAGTAAGAAAACATATTCAAAACAATATAGGTACCAAATACCCATTTGAAATAAAATAATTAGCAATAAACATACTATACCATACAAAATGTTTGATCAATGATTTTTGTACAAAAGTATAATTAAGCATTGTCCCAAATAGCTATCGTCTATTTTCGATTTCTTTTTTTGGGGTTCCAAATTGAATTTAAATGTTTTCTTTTTCAGCACCCCAAATTCTTTTCTTTCAACGTCTCCAGCATTGTGCCATTCAGCATTGTGCCAGCCAACCGCAGAAATTCATTTGGAACCATCACACACATCATTTCTCGCTGTCTGTCTGACTGCCGTGATTCGTTTTGGTTGCACCTTTCGTGCAGGAATTATAGCTTTCTCTTTCGATAGTCTACAACTTTTGTTATGATTTTGTTTCTTTTTTCATCTGGAGTCACTTTCTGGAAATTTGAGAAAAGTGGTAGATACATTCCAAATTCAGGATCAAACAAAAGACTGCACTCTTCTCTTGTTTTACAGCAATTATGGGAGTTGGAAAAAACCCTTCCTCCAATAAGGAGAATATTAAGGAGCTTCGTCTTATATTTCACAACAGGATCCTCATTTCTACACTTAACAATTTGTAAAAAATATTGTGATTCTCTTACATTTTTAGTTTCCATTCCTCATCTTTGATGACAATTTCATCTAATTGTGGTTGTCATTCTAAACAACATTCTCATCTCCAGATTTGTCATCTTCAATATCTTTATAATCTTTATCGTTGTCTAATTTAAAACGTCCAACAAATTCTGTAATCGTTGGGTGCGAGTCAATCCCAGTATATTAGACCGCACTTCAGCAAGAGTCATTCCTGGTTTTTCAAAGTTTTTGACTTCTAAAGCTGTATCGATCGTTTTACCTTGAGAAATTAGGTGGGATCCAAAATATTCGTGTGGCAGAACAAGCCCCGCCAAATCATGAGAAAGAGAAGCCATTCGTCTTTCTACACTTTTTCCGTCTCATATTTTTTGAAAATTATCGTGGAAGCTGGTAAAACAATTTCAAATTAAGTGACGGAGATTCTTAGACTAAATGAAACAGACAAACAAATCATGACTGTACAATTAATACAAAAATCTATTACGTACATTTTAAATTAAGTAGCTAACGGATTTTCTTAGACTATTATATAAAACATACAAACAAATTACGCCTGTAATAATACAAAAAGCTAACGAAAATGTGACGTCACATTTTCATGAACCCACCCTCCCTTAAGCGTGACGTAATTTTAGGACAGCCCCTTAAATAATATATAACATTGATTGAATACCCTCTTTTAAACAAAATTAATACCGTATATAATTAAAATGCATTATAATAACTCTCATGCATTTTATATTGGTTATCGATATAGATATATACCTTCGCTGATATTTAACTTTATTACAATTAGGTTAGTTTGCCAGTCTAGTATATTAATGTCAATAACTTATATATTATTTATCTAGACCGGCAAACTGACCAATATTCAATAGTAATAAATGTCCGTGGAAAATTCGACAATCAATGCCAAATTGATGGGTGGAAGTTCAACATTAACTTTAAGATTAATAAAATTTTTAAATTAGTCGATTAATAATTATTGAAAACCCTCTTTAAAACGAAACTAATACCGTATTTAATTGAAATGCGCTCTGGACGTTTTTTGATCAGTTTGCCGGTCTAGATAAATAATATATAAGTCAATGATTAATGTATATTAATGTTTTATATATATGTTTTCAGCGAATAGAAATGCGGTTAAAAAGAATACAATAAATTAACAGTATAAATTATATGGGATTATTTTGTATATTTTACTATATTTACGATTTGTAAGTTTGTAGACCAATAACAGTAAACTATTTTAATCTAATCATTATACATAACTTTACTAAATTTAATTATTTTTCAATAATTGTATTTTAATTTAATTTAAATAACAAATAAATATAATTGTTTTTGTAATCCCTCATTTATAAATTATGAGTATATATTATGACGTTAGTTGACCTACGTTTTTATAAAATATGATTCGGTTTCAAATTTCTAAGACAAAAAGTTTATTTGATGAATTTATTAGAATTCAAATATGTGGAATTCAAAATTTAAAAGAATTAACGGTATCAGCAATTTATAGGAATGAGAAAAGTGTATTTAAATCTTTTGCACATTATTATACCCCACAAAATTCCAAAACCTTAGATTTGGTTCATTCTAGAAGCATTGGTGGCAGCTATATTGGAATAGAACCATTAGGACTTTTGTGGGCTATGAAACCAGCACCAGGATATGAAGGCAACCCATTTCAAAATTTTGTTTCCACAGCAGCTGATCCATTTATAATTAATTTACAGGTAAATATATTCAAATTATATAATTAATTTACAGATATATATATAAATTTAATTGTTGTTCTTTTATTATTAATTTAATAGTATTTGTTTTGAGATAATAGGAACTTCAATATAATTACTATAGTAGTCTACTGCAAAAAGCAGTGTGCTTCCATCACAAAGATCAACTCTAACTTTAGACCACATGTAGTCTGATTGACTCTTTCAGTTGATTTTATTATGTGGCAATACAATATCACATTTAAATATGAATTCTTTGGTATCAGTAGTCATTCTTGGTCAAAATTGGCATTCTTTTTCTCTTTTTAGGCATCCTTCTATGCCAATACATCTACCATTCCTGGAAATCTACTGGAAAATAAAAAATATAATTCCAAAAAATTTTAAAAGAATATATTTCATCAATGTATGTAAATATCTGTATGTGTGGTGGCTAATTTTTCTAGCTAATTATTTTATATATTTACCCTAAGCAATACAGTGAGTCATATTTCATTTGTATTATTCAAATTGGAATGGACCATAGCTGATATATTAAAGAATGACCTAAAAAATATTGAAAAGATAGTTCTTGCAGAAAAGGTAGAGGCAATTAAAGAAAAATACAAATCATTACAAAGAAAATACAATTTAGCATATAATTATAATTTACTTATATTCAATTATTCACTGCTATGCTTTTACCAAATTCTAGCAATGATTTGGTATGTCAGTCTATTAATTCTTAATTTCTCTTTTAATATCATATATGTATAATTGTAGCATATTTTTATGTCATTTTTTGATGTGTGAATACTATGTAATGACTGTTATATTCCTTATTTTACTCTAATTAGGGTTTTTACTTAGTAATATTTACCAATCAAAACTCAATTACAACTGTTTGTTGTGTTATTATATTATCTTTTTTAACTGTTTATATGGTTTATCTGATTTTAACTGTTAAAGATAACTGTGTTTGTATATAACTTCTTATTTATAATATTTATTTAAAATTATGGCTCTATTAACAGCCAATAGTTCTCCTAAGATTGTTCCATACACTGACTACAAAATTCTTGTGCTGATTAAGTCCTTCAGCCGCTATGTATAACCTCTGTGGTCAACTTTTATCTTGTATGTATTTAATTAGTTTACAACTAAATGAATGTCTTTAATCCTGTCAAATGGGTAAAAGTTATATGGACCAATTTAAATTTACTTTGACTAAATAGAAATTACATAATGACAGGCATTATACAATCAGACAAAAAGGTTGACTAATATGAACTTATTTCACAGCAATGGTCAATTACAATCCCATTTACTTATGACCAATTTGAAATTGAAAAGGAATCTTCCATTATATCCTTGATCTTCATTAAATGTTAGGCTAATTGGGTCTACAATAATTGTATTTTTGATGATATTTTATTCATTATATAATCTAGTAAGAGAAATGATATCTTCACATTAAAAATTTTAGCCTGGGCATACAGATTCAAATGTTATACTCCAGAAATGACTATGTAAATCTCAGTTAATAGAAACATAGTAAATTAAAATACTTGATTCTTATTGGCTGATGAATTCTCTATTTAGTTGGGTTACTAGACGAACTATCATTTTTCTTTTCAGTGATATTTTTTCAAAATAACTAAATTTAGTTATTTGTATAATTTTCAGAGTTTATATAGTCATGGAATATCCTTGAATGTCCTAAATAATGAAATGGTCCTGGATTGTAAAATAGAATGTACATATGTAAATGTATATATACAGCAGAAAAAAATTATATTATACTTAACATGGGGTTCAATAAACATGGCTATTGAAAAACTGGTAACAGTCATTACAAACTATTTTTAGAATGAGTTAAAGTAAAGAAATACAAACACAGTACAAAGTTACAATAAATTCAGTTAATTTTAGTTTGCTTTTTTCAAAAGCACCCTTTCATATACTCCATGAGATGACAGAGAGAAATATTAGGAACAAGGAGAGTGGGGTCAAACTGCTCAATAAATGCAGACATTATACTAGTCTTTTCTAAAAAGGAAACACTTGGCATTTCCTTAGAAGCTAATCTTGTAAATGTTTTGGCATTGGTGACCTGCCCAGATTGACTTAGAACAGCTAGATAAATGGGTCATTTAGATGAGCCACCAACTCATCTACTGGTCTCTTTCCATGGGCTGTAGCAAAGTAGCACCATTCAATGTTATTAGTGGTGTAGCACTTGGCTAAATCACCAAGCCTTTTCACAGTAAATTGATTTTTGTATTGACTGTTAGGGCCATCTGAACAGATTTTTACTGATGTACATAGATAATGAAGTGCAGTTGATCTAATGTGTTTCCTATTATCTGAAACAACAACAAAAGAATTTGGATTCCCTTGCTTTGTCCAGACACAAACACAAAACTAGGTCACCTGACATGCATTACCATGCTGTTCTTGTTTGCTGATAATTTGTTGGCCTCATAAGATATTGTTTAACTTTGTGATGCTTCACAAATTTTGGTAGTACAGCTTTCAAGGATGCAATGGCTTCTGTCAGATTCATTTGGATGTTGACTCTTTAGTAAAATTTCTAATCTGCCAATCTCTCCCACCAGAAAGAAAGTTGAGATAAATGGTGTAACAAATAATTAGTAGATGAGTGATTAGTAAGACAAAACTATGAAAAGTGGGCAGAATTATTAGCTGAAATATCTTATAATAAAAAATTGCCTACATGAAAAAGCTCACAGTGGTTTCTTCTGGATTCTCATTTTTTTTAAGTACTTCTGTTTCAAAGTTGGAGGATTTGTTTTGGTTTGAGTGACAACACTTTCACTACTGCTGTGATTACCCGAAAAATTGTTTTGTGTATAGTCAAAACTACAGAATTTGGAAAATCTAGGATCTACTTACAATCACAGATAATACTTAAAATATATATGGTTTTTAGTAGTCATGGAAACAGAAAGTGGTCAGGGAAAATTTCAAATACCTTCTTATGTCTATTTTTATAAATACAAATGTTCAGAAAATGTTGCATTATCTGCAATTTATAACTTCCTAACTTACGCCCACAACCAACTTTGTTTGGTGAAATTTTAATTTTGTCAAGATTTAAAAACTCAACTATGCATATAGTTAGCTTTTTTTGCCTATGTTTCATTGGAAACTAACTAATTTATGTATTTCTGTATACTCAATATTTGTTGGCTTTTATAATGAACATAACAACAGAATGACGAAATAGGATAGTAATGTATATCTACTTTATGATTTTTGTAATACATTACCAATGGTTAGGTATTTCTCATAATTCACGTAGCTATTTGAATATAACTATACAGCTATTAAATGTAGCTATACACCAATGTAATTTAAGCATCAATGGTTGTATTTCCAGATCCTCAAAGAAGTTTTGTATAATAAATATAAAATATATTTGACTGTTCTGTAAACCATAATTGAATGATTCATAGTGACTACATACTATGAAATGAATGTACCTAATCTTAATAATTTATTTCTATCGAAATATCAGTATCCTTTCTCCTTTATTTTACAATTATTTTTTCGTATTCTTTCAAACAACCTTTTAGTAGAGGATTTCTCGCAAAAAAATAAACATTTTATTAGGTAGAATAATACTTGGTTGTGCTCACATAATATTAATGTAGACTATTATGAACTACATCGAATGGGAGGTTATCATATTAAAACTCGATAGTTACTTTTAGTTACTTTTAGTATTATTAAATAAAATATGATCTATTGTGGATTCAGTAGTTACGCAATAAAATATTTTTTCAATGAGATATTTTGAACTTAAATTACTCGTATGTTCATGATTATGTTTTTATCAATTCTTTTGTAGGCTCACGCAGGTCATATTAAACCAAAGCAGTTCTCTAACGAAAGCCTTCTTTGTGAGTCCAGCCTGGAGCGCTATCACCTTTCCGACAATGTTGACCGTATTGAAGTACGGAGTGGCCGCTTAAGGGGAACCTTGTTCCAACCTCGTGGATTCAAGTCGTGCCCCGGAGTTCTGGATATTTCCGGTGCTACAGGAGGCCTCTATGAAGACAGAGCTGCATTACTCGCATCCAAAGGGTTCGCCACATTCGCCCTTGCATACTTCGCGTTTGATGATCTACCCAAGAACCTTCTCGAGGAGGATTTGGATTATTTTGAAGAAGGCATAGATTGGATGCTGTCTCAACCTGGAATCCAAAAGACTGGCGTAGGAGCCTTTGGTCGTTCGAAGGGGGCGGAAATTATATCCCACCTTGCCTGTTATTTACCAGAGACGAAACTACGGGCCGCCTTCTGCTTGTGCCCTCTGTCTTACATGACGGTGTGGCCCGCCCGGTACCAGGGCCGGATAGTTCTGGACCCTCTAGGCTTCCCATTGGAGGATGGATACATGTCCGACCGCGGTTTGGTAGTGAACGAAATCAATATGGACCGGCTGGGCCTGGAGAATACGATACCCATCGATCGGGCGAAGGCCCAGATCATATTTGCGGTGGCAGGAGATGACGGAATGGCTACTAAGAATGCAGCCCAACTTCTGGCCGAAAAGATGACCAGAGCTGGGCGTCGTAATTTCGAAATTGTCCGCTTTCCAGCGACTGGACACATGCTGGACCACCCGTTCACTCCTTCGATTCAACAGCTCAACTCGAAACTGTTCCACAGCTTAACCTGTGTCGGAGGAACGGCCTTCGACAACCATGTGGCTCAGCTCAGGTGTTGGCTTAAAATGCAGGCCTTCTTCACCAAGCATGTTGGTAGTCCGGTCCCACTTTGACTGTTTTCTCATTCCTTGTGGGACAATTGGCATCACTTTCAAACAACTTCTTAGACACAAACTGACTAAGGTCTTCTTCCTTTTGTATTTATACATCTTGTATTATATATTGTGATTATATACACCATCTATTTTACATTTTTAAATAATATTTTTATGTTTTAATCTTTGTTGATTAAGTTTGTATTACACATTTCTTCATATTGGTATAATATTATATGTATAGCAGATTGACAGAATTTTTTAACGTCTTTTTGGATTTACACTATTTTCTTATATTTTAAATTATATTTGTTTACAACTCATAACCCATAAAACTTTCTTCATTGACTTGGGAATTTTTGTAGTCAGTCCGTGAATTATAGTTTTGCGTAATAGTCTGATATCTGATTAAACAATCACTGATATAATTATTGATCTAAAAATTACACGCAGCTTACATTTTAATTGCATACGAATTAGAAATAGCTAATTAGTATTTCATTGATAACAATTTATTTTATATTATTATAAAAGAAGTATTATTTATTTCGTCCGGCAATTTCTTACAAAAATTCTCTAGTAATAAGCGATTTCAGATTGGTAATTTTTATTTATAGGATTTTGTCAATAATATATTGATTATATTAGGATTTATGCGCATATGGTACGTAATTATATTGATTATATTAGGATGTATGCGTATATGGTACGTAATTATATTGATTATATTAATGATTTATGCGCATATGGTACGTAATTATATTAGGATTTATGCGCATATGGTACGTAATTATATTGATTATATTAGGATATATGGTACGTAATTATATTGATTATATTAATGATTTATGCGTATATGGTACGTAATTATATTGATTGTATTAGGATTTATGCGCATATGGTACGTAATTATATTGATTATATTAGGATTTATGTGCATATGGTACGTAATTAAAATTTACATGGACGCTTTTTCGGTCAGTTTACCGGTCTAAATAAATAGTTTATGTAGATCAAATATGGTCCGGTTTCACTACTGATACCATTATTGTTTTGATATATCAGTAACAATAGGTTACAAATATCCGTACATCTCATAAATAAATTAATGTATTGTATCAGTTGCACCAGTGAATGATATAAAAATGTATAGGCTGTATCGATGAATTTGAGCGCCTGTAAAAAATATGCAATGATAATTAACACAGATACAAATAGAAATCGATTTAATTCAAAATGAAATAGATACATATATAG
>JAUZNC010035458.1:0-19230 GCA_034780395.1 Vannuccia rotundouncinata
AGACTACAATTATAGGCACGTCCTGATAAGATTGATAAAACTATGCACTGAAACTGTCCCGTTAAGATATAGTATGTAAGCATTATAAAAATAGAATAACTTGAAACGATTTGGTGGGCTGTCAAAATAAATTTGAATTTTGAATTCTACGCATTCGACATAATAAATATAGAAATTTTTAAACCAATCAAACACTGTCCC
Source organism: Vannuccia rotundouncinata (assembly GCA_034780395.1). NCBI lineage: Eukaryota > Metazoa > Platyhelminthes > Proseriata > Coelogynoporidae > Vannuccia > Vannuccia rotundouncinata. Next base: position 202 of record JAUZNC010035458.1, read on the forward strand.
TATAAGACATAGTTTTGAGGCACGTCCCGATAAGATATATTTCGTGCGAAGGGGTGTTAGTACAGATCGCGACCAAATAGGGGAAAATAAAAGGGGCCATAGCACTTCGACGAATAAAAGGCATATGAGTCAATCAAGCTACCTTTACAATATCTCCAGAAATGTCGCGAATTCAGATTTTTTCGAGAGACATAGATTAATATAATATATATTTTCGCCTTATTTTACTTGTATAATATAGCATTATTTTGATAATGTTGTTGCAATTGCATTACCGGGAGATATCTTCTTAGTCTGCAAGTTTAAATAAAAACATATATTAACTAAATAAATATATATTCAGCTTCTATAGAATTTATAAAATTATTTTTATATATATATATATTAATATTTTACCTCCAATAAATTATATTTTAAGTATTTTCTATCCCATTATTTTGGCATGCTCACCCAGAAAATAATATATTCCAAACATAAGAAATAAGGTAAATATAATTTGTACTGAAATTAGTTGATATATAACTACTATAGTTATATTTTATTACAAATATAGAAATGTCCATATACAAATATAGATATGTATGGAAAGCGTTAATATATACTAACTATACCCAATACTTTGGGTTTATTACATATGTTTTGAAGTGGAAAAATAACATGTTGTTTTGGGGAGTTTATGAAAGTAACGCAAATAAAAGATGTCCCTTGCGATAAACAGTTATAATTCTGCATTTTTAACCACCGATTCATCAAAAATTATAATTTCAAAGGATCACCAGACAATCTATAACTTATAACTATAACTTCATGACTTCTTAAATACGTATAAATTGTTAGAATTTACCGTAAATGTATATTATATACGTACTTCTTGTTTAATATAATTGGCCGCATTATAATACTGACAATTATCTGAAACAAGATTATACCTTGAGTTTAACCTTGAGTTTTCAAAGGACGCCATTCATGTACCTATTATATATATATACCATAATACACCCTATAATTTATAATTTAAATGTAACATTTAATTGTAATAGTCAAGTGTACACCTATACAGATATAGTACAAATAGCTCAAGTTGGTTGACGCGGAAAATGTCGTTTATTAAATAATTAAAACATATGATACAAAATATTCTCTGAATTTACATTATAGTTATTTTAAACTTATCTGGAGTTTTTGGGATTCATTGGAAATTGGATAAAAATGAATTGGTACTCATTTAAGGATAACTATAGATATAGACTTGGGTGTCCTTGGACAAAAAGCATAAAAGGCTACAAAATATACAGTAAATAATTTTTAGGGTCAGGTTTGGGGAACACTGACCTTGGGGGCTCTGGCATTTGTCCAGCCTGGTATAAAATGGGTTTTAATTATACGCCAGAGAATGAATGCTTGTTGAATCTCAAAAAAAAATTACTGGCATTTGCAAGAAAACGCAAAGTAAATTGTTGGTTAATGAGATATATACTACATCAAACCTTGGTATAGAGTGACATTGCATGAGCCATGCGGTGCCATTGGGAATTTCGATATAGGCAAATCATTCACAATGCGGAAACAATTTATGTCACAAAAAACGTTCGCCTCATTTTAATGGTGAACATGTACAATAACGAATTTTTCAACTAGATGTATAATAGCTCATATTTTCTCATTTCTCAAAATTGAGGCATATATATAATATTCACTTCCTGGACGATGCATTGGAAGATGGGGACCAGTTCATGAGTGGTCAAAAAAAGTCCCGATCTCATCGCTTATGATTATTATTGGAAACTGATATATATATATATACGGTCATATTATACACAGGACGATTATTTCCATATATACTGTTTGAATATTATATGTTTAACTTTTATTATTTTCAATTATAAGGTATTACAGGTATGCATTATATATCTTTAAATGATTTCTATAGTTTATAAAGTCCATTTTAAAATATTTCCCAATTTAAGAAGAATTTTACTTATCAACGTGTCCAAAACTCAGATGCTTTTGATTCTTAAAAATAAAACTATTTGTATATAATCTTATCTCATCTTAATATTTATTATATTACAATATCTAATCGTACAAACTAATATATCAATGACTAAAATCTCGAACCTTTTTGGTTCCAAAACGATACTTAGACTGTATAATTTACTGTTGGTTCGATTAAATTCCGATATCTAACCTTTTTTTACAATGTCTGCAATTGTTATCTCAAATTGTGTTTTTTTCCAAGAAATGGCACGTGCCATAATAATTTTCGCCAGTAAAGTGCAACTTGCTTGACATAAAGAGGAAAAGTCGTCGTTGTATCCAAAATGTTCAAGAGTGGCCCCTATACAAGAACTCCTTACAATAGGTACTGTTATAGTTGATAGCTTACCAAGCATTTTCTATCCAATGAATTTTCTTATAGTTCAGAAAATTTTGCTCATTTGCTATTGGTTATTATAAGAAATAGCACGCCGTAGGCAAAACAGTGTGTGGGAAATGGAATTTTCCATGCTTTGGGGAAACCTAACTCAGTTACTATAAAATCACCTGATTGCCAAAAATAATCATTTTCTGTTGGGTTTAGCGTGAATAATAACGTATAAATTATATTTTAACGATTCTTGTGATTCTAATATTCTCGTGGCTATACTTTTTGCGTATTGAGTCAAGATGGCCCCAAGTCTGAAGAAATCCTTTGAAAACAAAGATTTAGAGGTAATCTAATTTGTTTTTATTTTTTTAAATATGCAGATATATTTCTAATTTATTATTGTAATATGTAAAATTATGTAGAAATATATACAAATTTAAACTTTATTGATTTTCAAAACTTAGAGTAAGGACCATATTTTAGAAATATTTAAAATATTTAAATTTATCATAAATATTGTTAACAATGAAAATTAACTGATCATAATTTATTGTTTAATTTAACTTTAAAAACGACAAAAAACAAAATTAGTGTATCAAAAAATAATTAATTATTAATATTATCAATTTTACTATTTACTTACGAAGTTACCGATACAATGTTCCTATGAGCCCTGTTAGTATTTTTAGTATTTTATAATAGTATCAATTTAAATACTATAGCATATAATGTTATTTATACTGACAGAGTTAATACTATTAATAAAGCCAGATAGGATATAAATTTTGACAGAACTTTTCTATACATACAGTAAGCTAGATGTTAAAATTGTGCGTGACATGTTCCATCAATTTTGTTTACTATAACACGTAAATGTTTGTGCCAAGAAGTACATGAATCGCATTCATAAGATTGGTTAAATCAATTATAGCATATAGTATAACGCATAGCTGTTTGATTAAAAGTTCAGGAATATTAAGCTATCATTTTAATAATATAGTGACATTCAACAACTTCTTATTTATCGCCATTCTGTTCTACACTGGCGTTGCGTATACGGAATATATTATAAATACGTCATCAGTAAATGGATCGATATATACTAGGCAAACAAGCGGGAACATCTGCTGAGAGTGCATGTGATCTATGGGATTCATTGTGACCTCCATTTTTATATTATCGGATGATTGTTTAAAATATATATAGAGCTGTAATAAATATTAACCGCATTCCAAAACGCCATGAAAAATATTATAGCAGAATCAGTGGCAGATCTAGGATTTTTAAAGAGGGGGGTGACTTTTACATGTAATAGTGAAATTACAAAGTCATTCCGCCCCTGTGTATTGGTATACTATCAATGTATTTTGTATTGGGGCTTTAAGCAAATTTTATAGATAATTTATGTTATACTTGCTCACACCAATTCTTTCTTGTGTATAGGAAAAACTAATACTTTAAATTGTTTTCTTTCCTCTATAGAAAGCAACTAATAAGATGATTGTAGCTGAATTTCCTGCGGATTCGCCCAGCAGTAGTCTCTCTGGTAAGAAAAACGATGGTTCTCTGGACGGAAGTGAGGAAGTGGAGGTGATTCCCCCCCGCGAACACTGGAACCATCATATGGACTTTATCCTGGGCTGCATTGGCTATGCAGTTGGGTTCGGATCGATATGGAGGTTCCCCTATCTTTGTATGAGGAACGGGGGCGGCGCCTTTCTCGTTCCGTACATATTTTTTATGTTCGTTTGTGGAGTGCCTCTTTTCTTCTTGGAGCTTGCAATTGGCCAATATGCGGGCGCGAGTCCGCTAAAATTGTGGGAGATTTGCCCCTTGTTTCAGGGTAAGGATAACTTATACATCAATATATGTAATAATCGAAAATATCCACAATTTTATTTTCATTTTAAATTTTAAAATGCGGACTCATCAAATGTGTATTTAGAAAAATTTTATAGATTAGTATTTTTTTCTTATATTTTACACGTTCAATGTATGACTTCTTCCTCAAATACGGAGATTTTTCACGTTTTTCAGGTCTAGGATGGAGTATGTTAATAGTCTCCGGTATTGTGTGTATCTACTATAATATAATCCTCACCTGGATCTTGTATTATCTCGTCATGTCCCTAAATATTGACGTTCCCTGGAGAACTTGTAGCAATTGGTGGAATACTTGTAATTGCTTTGAAGACAGAAATGAAACTGTTTTGGTGAGAAATCAATTTTTATATATAAAATTTGAATATATAGGACCGGTTAAGAATCAGTTTTAGGGTCACAAAATGTGTTGACATGGTTATAAATTACTAAATGAATGACAAATTATTTGAAAATTAGATTTTTCTCGACATATATAATTTTCGTTCAATAAATTAGGGTCTTCTAAACATGGAAATGAGATAAAAAATTAAACGGTCGGTTTTTCAAAGTTTGAGATCAGTAACATTAAAAATATAAAAAGAGGTACGACTTGTATTAGACATTTTTATTCAACTATATTGTTAATATAAAAATTAATTATTTTACACTCTTAAAAATGTTTGGGTATATAGAGGTATTCTTTCCTTAAACGGACAATTTCAGAATCAAACCCAATCACTGTTAAACAACAACTGCACAGAAAATTCGACACTCATGTCTGCATCCGAAGAATTTTGGAAGTAAGGAGGAAATTCTTTTTGCCTGTATTAATTATTTATATAGACATAATGAATGTATCAAATATTTGAGCAAAAATAAGTATCATATCGATAAAATAAATTTTGAAATGTTTAAAGTTTTGGATCCTACCTAAAATATTGTATGACACACGAAAAGTTGTGAAACCAATTCACAAAACCAAATTTTATGGGAATTCCTGTATTTTTTATAACTAATAGGTACCTAACTAATAGATAATATATTCGCTTTTCTGAACTTAAATAAGGAGCATCAATAAAAATATGACCTATATCTTTCTTTCCGTATATACTTACTTGGTAATATTTTTTACCGACTTATTTATTCCATTAGTGATACTGTTATACACAGTAGGTACACCTGTAATCTTTATTACTGGAAACACATACGGAATATGATATTCCACTCCGTTTGGAAAATGTGGTCCTACGTCATATCGTACGTCAGAGGGGTTGGAAAATTTCCACTGAATTATCTATTTTTTCTAAATTACTTGCGTTTGCGTTCATATTTACAAAATTCGCAAGACATTCCAATGTGTTACAAGAAATGTATATATATATATATATAGAAATATATAATATACATATATAGTTACAATAAATATATAATAAGCGTTGCATCTATGTCTAGACCTAAAGTTAACAAAATAAGTATGTAACCCTTATTTTAGCTATGTATTACATGTATATTTCTCTATATATGTATCAAATGTATACTTGTATAATAATATTAGAATTAACGAAATGTTCCTGTATTTCTGACATTAACATATAGTTATAATATAGGTTTTGTTTTAATAATTATAATATCAGTATTATTGTTATTATTGCAAAAGTTATTTCGTATCTTGTAGAACTTTTGTATAATTATATTGAATCATTTTCTGTTGTATTCTTCAGATTCAACACTCTTAACATTTCTGAATCGATCGATAATCTTGGACCTATTCGATGGCAGCTCCTCATCTGTCTGATTGTTGCTTGGGTAATGATCTTCGGATGTCTCTGCAAAGGCGTCAAGTCAGTCGGCAAGGTAAGGAAGAGGCACTTTGAGATTTAAATATGATTTCTTGTTGCCTTAGTTCCTTCCTATACTATATAGGATCGATGGGACGACAAGTTTACATGCCAAATTCGTTCTGGTTAACCTATGTATTTATTGGCATTAATACCGAAGATATTTTGCATGTTAATTCTTGATTCATGTGTTTTAATTAATCAAAGTATTTAACATTATCAACGATGTTTTCTTTAAATTTAATTATGATGTAAAAGGGGGTAAAAATGTATTAGAATTCGAACGAATTGATATATTTATTGAAGATTCGAAACGATTTATCAAAACAAATTATAAATGTTTATATATTATGTAAATACTAATTTTATTTATAATGAATTAAAATTGCTATGCTGTACCGTTTTTAAAATTGAATTGCAGAATTTTTTTCTACTCAATTTATCCGAGAAAGACTTTGAGTAATGTTATAGTTTGTTATCGAAATATTTCTTTAGATACACGCTTCACTGATTTTAATCTAAAAACTTTGATATGGTGAAATTTAATTCTATTTACTATTTTATTTATTGATGTAAAAAAATATTAAACTTTAAAGCTATCTTTTGTATAAATTCATAAAAAGTTTTATTTGAAATCGTTTATTTTAATGTATAAACGAATTGCGATGTGTTCTTCTGTCTTTTTATACCATCTGTATATTGTATATAAAAGGGTTTCTGTGGTACATCCGAAAAAAAGAACATTTCAACTTGAAGCTCATGCACGAAAAACGAAGAAGAAAAATAACAGAACATTTTAGTATCAGATGAATTTTTATCAATTAAGAAAGTGCAAAATTGCAGAAGAATACCAACATATTACTTTAAAACTGAAACCATTTTTATCAAAGTTTAAAAAAATAGATTTTATGTTCAAATTCTAAAATAGTAATAAAACCTATCATTGTTAAATTAAATTTATAAGCTTACGAGCGTGTTGTGTCTAGCCTCTATAGAAATAATTATAACATTATTCTAGTTGTTGTGAAGTAATAATCTTATGAAACAAAAGCAACGTCTTCGGACTAAGCTCAATGAATATATATATGGCAACCGGCCATTCGTGTGCCTAACTCCTCATAAATGCATAATCCCATTCATATCCTATCAGGCCGAAGCAGCTACGGCGGGTTATCTTGATCGGATCCACACCCCTCGCAATTCTGATCCAACGCGAGCAGCCTGCTGGCCTCTGCGACTATTGTTGTAAGGTTATCAGAACCAAACTCTCGATATTATAGACAATTAAATTAGTTCAATAAAATCGTTTAAATTAAAAATAGCTATTAAAAGTATTAGTTTATATTATATACATACATTTATATTGTTTTATAAAAGATTGAATACAACGCACGTTTTGCACGACGCTCATTATTCGCCTCAAATAAAAATGATGAAACAATAGGGTGTAATTAGACACTGCGTCAACACTGCCTCATTGGGAATGGAAAGATTTCTTGAACGATGGATTGTTTAATATAATAACCACTTGATAGTTTTAAATACTTCAATCAGTTGAAAACTGTGTAGACTATATTATATCAATCGCATTCTAATTAATGAATTCATTTTGATTAATCGAGAGAACACCGAAATATGAAAATAGGTCAAATCAATTATCGGGGGTTAAGTTAAGCAGCAATCGTTCCAGGAAGTTTTTTTCTTTTCCAAGTCGTAATGTTGTTCGACATCAAATAATACTGGCGTTATAGACTCGAACAGTTAGGAATACAAGCCCTCATCATTTTTCGATATCGTTCGGTGAGCCCCTCTTTCGTTCATTCATGAGCCGAACATCATCTGTTGTGCATGCATGCCATCAATTTTATTTTTTCTCTATACAGTACAGTTCCAATAATTTTCCCACACATTCCTTAACATAATGCACGATTCTTCCATTTGAAATAATTCTCTTTTTTTCAATAATACAAAATACAGTGGATATACGGATCGGTTTAATCCGGTTTTAACTAGTTATTTCCAAGCAACAGTTACTTTCATTCCACTCATGCACACAACTGACTTTATTTCTTCTCCCTTCATATAAATCATTTTCAGACGTATAAATAAAACCTATATTAGGAAGGTGCATTTCTATTATTCATAGATGGGTTTCCCTTTTCCTCTCTCTCTGTTGCAGGTGGTCTATGTAACTGCTACCTCTCCATACGTGTTCCTACTGATTCTTCTGATTAGAAACAGTCTTCTTGAAGGCTCTATGATCGGGGTGAAATTTTTCCTTGAGCCACGTTGGGAAAGACTATTGGATGTCTCCGTAAGTTTGCCTTATAAAAAATTGTTTTTGAATAACGAAATATGAATATTCAAGAAAGAGGTACATATTTACAATGCAAGCCTTCTAAAATAATGTTAATGTACACATTTGTTTAATATGACGTTGAATGATTAGCGTACCTAAGCAATAATATTGAATGTTTATATATTTATTTGGATAAATTGTAGAGTAATGAGTTCTTATTACACTGTTCGAAGCTTTCAACTAGTACATAATGGTTATATTTTTATTAGTTATTTATTTAACTATCTTTTTATTCAATAAAATTAATTTTAAATGAAATAGAAATCTTACCATTTCAATATGAATGAAAATTTTTAGTAATGTTGCAATTTTAAATCTTTCATTAACTTTCACTATAATATATAAATTATACCTACTATCAAGTAATGGCATATTTTTTCCACAGATTTGGGCAGAAGCTGCTCTTCAAGTCTTCTTTGCTTTGGGTCCATCATGGGGTGGTCTTATTACTATGTCATCCTTCAATAAGTTCCACAATAACTGCTACAGGTAAGCTAAGAGATATAATTTTTATTTAGAAAGTATTCCTACAATAACACAGATTACTTACCTATCTGTATGGAAAAGTAATGTCTTCATATATTATAAACATTTATTCTGTTTCAAGCTATCCTTCAAGTTATTATTTATAAATTTTATATTAAGATAATTTATTTGAATAAATTGTAAAGACGATTTAGTTTTGTAATAAACCAAATTTAAAAAATGTCAATTATACCGCAACCATAAAAGTTCAATTTCTATAAACATTTGAATGAAATCAAAACAAATTATAGAATAATTATTTTTGATTGACAAAACATATAAGTGAAATAAATGACAGACGCCATTTTATTTATATAGCTGTCCGGAATCAGACATTCGTCTTTTCAATGACGTATCTTGAAATTACTTGAATAACTATGTTTAATATGCTTTCATAATCCAATCAATATATTCCTTAACTAATTGTAAAGAATGTAAAGAAAGTTGGCAGGCTCGTAAATATTTATCGACACTATATGCAGTTCTATAAAAGATGTAGGTACGCATATGTATTTTCATTCAACTATTGTGTACTTACGGGTTGGTATTCTAATATTTTCTTAACTATACCTGAGTTATGCACACTATGAAGAATTTCTGTTTGTTTTATTTCATAGCGCTATATAATAGTTTAGATTGTAACCAGCATAAACAGTATACAGACTACATATTTTCCAAAAACATTTTACACGGAATTTTTGACATATATTTTGGCCATTTGTGGTAGATACCTAACTTAAATATATCAAACTTCTTTCTGACGTATTTTCATAATTTAATACTCCATTGTAATTCTTAATAAATTTGAAACAAATTTTGAATTAAAAATTCCAAAAACAATGAAAATCGTTATATTTAACAGAGGAGATTCTCGACAAATATGTTATTGTTTTTTTATAACTCTCAATTATTATAAACGATTTACACTCTTTATAACTCAGATATGCAATTGGTAACGATTATCGGAATCAGTTACTCATAAAGTCATCGATTAAAAATATACTAATTCATTATATATGTATATTACCTATACTTTACCTATTTATTACCTATGTGAACTATACCGCCAACGTACTTATTCATTTCTTATTCAGAGATGCAATGATTGTTCCTGCAGTTAACTGTCTAACCAGCATCTTTGGTGGTTTTGTAATTTTCACTGTTATTGGACATATGTCGTATACCAGTGGAGTTGCTGTTGAGAAAACCCTTGAAGTTGGTGAGTCATCCATATATTTTTCCTCCATAAATGAAATTAAGAGCTAGGTTAATCGATATACTAGCTTTGTTGACGATATTATGGAATACAAATCGATAAAAGGTCAAATTTAACATTAAATAAAATTATCCCCATGGAATAAACAGTTAACAAAATATCATTTCTAAATTTAAATCTATTTCTGTTTTTATCAAAATTATTATATTTATTTTAATTAAATAGTTAAATTAATAATCAAAATTAATGAAATCAAATCTTTTTTACAGTTTATTGCGTACGTTAAAAATAGTTTGCCTTATTAAATACTTCCTCAATTCAGGACCCGGAATAACCTTTGTTGCATATCCTGAAGCCATCGCAAAACTACCCTATTCTCCATTTTGGTCAATTCTTTTCTTCCTCATGTTAATTACAATTGGTCTGGACAGTCAAGTAAATATTGCAACCTTGGTTTTCTCTATTGTTAATATTTTTATTTCTTATTTCAACATTTTAAATTTCAGTTTGGAATGTTTGAAACGATGACAAGTTCCTTCATTGACGCTTTTCCACGGTATCTTCGACCCAACAAGGTTCTTTTCACTGGATTCATGTGCATAATCGAATGCATTCTTGCACTACCAATTGTCACGAGAGTGAGCACCTAAAATGTTACATTTTTGGAGAAGGGTTTAGGTTTCTTGTACCTTTTACCAAATTAAAACAAAATAATGGATACAAAAGATACTGGAAAACTAGTGCGGAAAACTAGTGGAAAAATACTTACAATATTTCACTTATTTGCTATACAATAAGATTACAGTCCTTTGGTCTTAGCCTTTCATTATATTATACTGGTTTATACTATGGTCATCCATTTATCGTCACTCTCTATTGCGGATTTTATTAGTTCACAAAATATTGGATGCAAAAGATACTGGAAAACTAGTGTGGAAAAATACTTACAATGTAAACAATTAAACTGGAATTTTCCAGTTCATGCTATTTTACTTATTTGCTATACAATAAGAATACAGAATACAGTCTTAGCCTTTCATTCTATTATACTGGTTTATACTTAAGTCAACTTGACGGGTCTTTATAGTGATCTTAAAATATCCACACTATCGCAGTTAAACAAAAGGAATATAGCCAACTATAAATTGTCAATGGATTTCTCAAAATCTCTCTGCCCCCCCCCCCCCTTATTAAGAATACTAAAAGTAATTTGTTGATGGTTGTGAGTTTAGTGTTGAAGTTATAATATTAATAACAGAACAGCTGAGTTAGACAACAAACTAAGAAATCTTAATTATCTCTGATCATCAATCCGTATAAATAGGGTTACATTTTAAGTGTGCTGAACAATCTGATTTTGAAAGTTTTCGTTATATACGTAAAAGATGTCTTAACATTGCAAGATTTTTGATGTTTTTGCTCCTTGTTACTTACTATAAGTTTAAAATTGTAAACTTTTGGTCTTATTTTGTAAACATATTATGTATAAATGTTCAACTTTAGTTCAAGCCTTTTTTTTCAATAAAATATTTTTCATTTTAAGGGAGGGATCTACATTTTCACCATTCTTGACTGGTACGTGGCGACTTTCTCCCTATCTCTGATCGCCTTCCTCGAGATCGTGGTCATTTGCTACATCTATGGAATTAAACGATTTAGGGAAGATATCTGTTCTATGATCGGCTTCAAGCCAAGCCACTTGTGGACGGCAATGTGGCTAGGAGTTACTCCAGTTACCCTTATTGTGAGTTGACCCCTTAGTTTTGCCACGTCAAATATTAAAACGATAAGAACATTATGCTAAAACATGCTAAATTTAAATAATGATAACTATTTTATATAATAATTGTATTCACGAGGCAACATGGCAATAAATAGAGATTTTTTTATCTATATCCATTTCAATTAATACAAATATCAATTCTCAATAAATATCCTTTGACCTATTACAGCTAATATTCGGATCATCCATAATAATGTACGAGAGGCCAACATACGGTTCATACGAATTTCCCAACTGGGCGATCGCCTTTGGTTGGTGTCTGGGCTTCTCCTCTCTGGTTCCTATTCCAACTGTAATGATCTACAAGATCATAACAACAAAGGGATCTTTTTTACAAGTGAGCTTACTTGCAAATTTAGTCATTAATACTTATTTAGAGTATCTATTCAACTTAATATTAGCTGCTCTTATCTCAAAATCCCGGTATTAATTACTTTCAGCGCCTTCGGAAACTGTCGAAACCAGCGCCAGGCTGGGGCCCCACACCGGAACTCCGAAACAGTGGAGTAAACCCAGAGAAGTCGACAAACAAACTCCTGATAAGTACAACCAGTGTCTGAAGAAACTATTGTCCCAAACAACAATGATTTGAAACTATAAACGTACAAACTATAATTATAGAATTCGTTTATATATCGGATTCGTTCTGCATTCATTAAATCGACGAATCAATAAATATTGATCGTGTTTTTTGCATCGGGGGAGGTGTTCAATCATCTAATACGGTATTTATTAGTAGTGTAAATCGTGTAGAGTCGAACATTTTTTAAGCATTGGAGGAAAATCTCAATATTAATACATTGTTATCGCTTGTAGTGCAACATTTGTCAAATGTTTGTTACCATAAATCTTTTTCTTATTTTCTATTTAGTATAGTTTTACTTATACTCGTATAATACATGTACATAGACTTATATTTCCAACTTTAATAATACCTAAATAAATACAATGTGTCATTTTCAAAGGATACCATGTAGACTTTATTAATATATTCTGTTTTATGTCACAACATTTTCTAAACTCTTTAAAAATATGATTTATTGTAGTTTATATAGGTACTTTAGTAACTTACCTCAATTTTAATTAACATGATGTACACTTTTTTATGAGCGCCTTTGTATTTACATATTTACACTTGCTATGTATTAACTTTTTTGGAAGTATAAATTTAAGATTATTTATACTTTTTCAACTATAGTTACTCAAATTTTTCGTAAATAATGCACCTTTTTTATATATTTATTGTATTTCTGTCTATTTGAAATTTACTTGTATGTCAGTCATCAAATATTATACTTGAATAATTATTTATAATTATACTTGTCCACTTTTCATCCGTTGTAAGCCCATATATGTGTATTAATAAAATATTTTTTACAGTAAAACTTTTTTGCTAATTATATTCTTTATATGTTTTCATTGTAAATACGTTATGAAATTATTTATCGAAACAGTTAATAGTTTAAAAAAACTAGATTCTGATATGAAATTACTCAATAAAGACCAACAAAAACTAAACCAAATTACATAGAATAATTGTACATAATTTATAATATTGTTAGTAAAATAAAACTAGTTAGCCAGTTTATTAATCAACACATCTTTTAACAAGTGTTATGCATGAACTATATGACTTAAAAATGTTGATATACTTGCTTGGTGTTTACAAAACTGAATGTCAATTTAAAATTAAATTTAATGATATCTTTTATGTTAATAATATAATCAGAAATTAGTCTTCATGGCCTAATAGCATAAAAATAGTTATGATTTTTTGAAATTATATAAAATTCGGATTCTTAATAAGTTGAGAATTTTTAGAGGTTTTTCGACTGACGAAACTGGCAGGTCGTAAAAAATGAATTTTCTCAAATATGTGGATTTTTAAAATTTTATAACTATTTTATTTATAAAGGAAAAAAAGTCCAATAATTAAAACTTCAATTTATATGTATATTTTGAATGTATATTATAAATTCCGTGAACGCTATAAAATTAATAAAAGCTTTTTTGACTCATGGATTTATATATGAATAAAATATTTTAAATTCCAAAAATATGTTTAGTTATCAATATATTTGAGTAAAAAGTTAAGATTTAATTTAAATATATCGTATAAATCAAAAGGAAGAATTATTTATAAATAGATATTAAAGATAGAAAGATTTTATAGATCCATCCACGATCACGATTAATATAAAATTTTAATTTCAAACATTATGATTAGTTATCAATATAATGAGTTAAAAGTTGAGATTACATTTAATTATATCGTATAAATCAAAAGAAAGAATTATTGATAAATATAGATATTAAATATAGAAAGATTGATCAAGTCACAAGATTGAATAGTGCTATTTATTCGCAAATCTCGAACACAGAGACATACATCCACGATCACGATTAATAGCTGGCATGTCATCACGGATGTGTATATCTTCTTTAATATGTCTGTCCGGGTGATCTTTAGAATATCTAATATTTTTGTAGTAAAAGGAATTAGTATAGGGAACTGTTGGTTGTTGTGATATTTATTATAATGTTCTGCCACAGCTGATATCTTAATATCACCTTTGTGAATGGCGTTAATATGTTCTTTAATTCGCGTGTGTAATTCTCTTTTGGTTTCTCCTATGTATTTATCATCACAAATGGAGCATGTTAGTTCGTATATAACATTTTCTTGCTGCAAAATTTGTTAGATATAGGGTACAGTTTTTAGATGTGCACGTAGGCGGTTGTAGGCATGAGGATATTAAATTATTATCTAATTTGGTTCCTAATGTAAAGATAGGAGTAATATTAAGTTTACGTGGTCGAATAATTTGTTTGACTTCATTTGAGTGTTGAGCATTTATTTATGGAATTTTAAGGATACACCTATTTGCAAGTTTTGATTTAAAAGATTGTGGTGGATCGCATGTCTAAATTTAGAGTTAATATTATCACAGTGTTCACCTGTTTTCTTCAATAAAATTGGTTTAGTTGTAGAAGAGGATGGTATTCAAATGATTGTTGTCTGGCTGTTTTTTGGTTCAAAAATATAAATGGATCTATTTTTAAACATTACAAAAAATTAAACGTATAATGTCAACTATAGGACCTTAGGTTGACATACGGAAAAAATTAAACGTATAATTTTTGTCTGTCGTTTGTATCAGATATAAGTTAAAAGATCATATATAAACTTTATACAAAACTTTAATTCGAAAAATAATTCATAATTCAATCCAAAACAAAAAGTATTCTTTGATTTATATTATAAAACACAATACAAATAAATTGAGAAATATATAGTATATTAATAAAGTCATGTTAATATTATACTACTTACATTTTAGTCAGTACATTAGAACTATATTGTTATTAAATATTACAAAAAGTAACTAATAATAATAGAAATAATTGATGAGGACATGGGAATTTCAATATGATATCAAAATGTTGTTTAAATTGTTTTAATTCGATATAGATTTCATTTATTGGATGTAGACATATTTTTGTTTTATAAATATATTAGAAATTAATTTTAACATCTAAAAGTAAAAAGAAAATGTTTGCCTTTATTCTGATAAAAAATTTGAAGTTTATCTATGTTGGTATTATAAAAACATTTCAATACTTATATTTATAGTATAGTCATTGTTCAATAGATCAATTCAGTTCTCGTAGTTCTTATAATAATTATAATATGTTTCTATAATTTTCAATGTTTTAGATAAATTTAATATCATATTATTTCATTAGGAGCGAATTTAGTTTGAAGTCAGAAAACTTATTTCTAGAATTGAGTTAATGTATATAGATAATGCATCACAGTCAGCTTTTTAAATAAATAGGGGCTTTATATTTAAAACGAGACTATATATTTATATAAATTTTCTTCCTAAATATGTACACAATTTGTAAAATAAACTCTAATATTTTTATCAAAGAAAACTTAAAAGAGAGAGACCGTGGCAAAGCGGACTGACTATACATATACTGAAACAACAATAATTAATTTCTACATTTCCTTATTTGAGGAATTAAACGTATAAATATCATGATTGATAAGTAGCTATCAACGTTTTAAATCCCTATTAACATAATCAAAACGGTGTAGAAGACAAATTTATGTTCCAAGATCATGTAAAATTTTATTATTTTGAAATTTACGAGGCAAAGTGGACCAACAAAAAAATAAATTATGACACAACAGTTTATAAACAGTTTTTTTGGCAGTCATTAATTCCAAAATGCAGCTTTGGCAAGTCTATCCAACGCACGTTATAAAAATTGATACCATGATCCTCGGATGCTTACAATTCCAGTATTTCCAGCAGTCAACATTATAATATATATGTGAATGTCTATACTACTCGTGCTTTTCTGGATATTGGAATGATCAGTAATAGACGTGTTGGTTGATTTGGAACAGATACTAATATGAAACAATTGAACATGTTAAAATAAGCAATCTATGTGGCAGGTTTTACCTATGAATTAATATGCCTTTCGTACATTTCAATATTACTACATTTGTACATTAATTGAAACGTCGCTTTGAACTGGTCCGCTTTCCCCCAAATTACTTGAACAACATTATGTGTTTATTATAATTAATCAGAGGTGCGGCGCGTTGTATTGTAAATAAAGTTTTATTGATAAACTTTGTTATCATACAACATATTTCATAATTCTCACAATATAAAGGTACACATTACAAAAATAAACTTTTCCTGTAAGCTGAAATTTGTCCAAAAGTAGAAAAACTTACATTATTGTGTGTAATTATGTCCACATGAATAAATACGCTCTAAATGTATGGTTCATATATATAAATATATATATGAAGACAGGGGGAGTATATAGGCACGTATCATCACACTGGTTCTGAAACAACTCTAAAAATTGCATAGGTACAACAATATCACCTCATATTGTATGAGGCGAGAAATGTAAGGTTTGTATTTCAGTTTTTTTAGTAACATCTAAACAGATCTCTTATTTATAATTGTTCAATGCTGCATCATCTTGATGATTTATGGGGGATTCCGGAAATAGCTTGGACAACATTTATTTCGTTTTCTCCATTAACCTCTGTTACTGGACGGCCAGAGCATGGGTCATCTGCTACTGTTTCTATTGCATCAAATTTTTGTCGAAGATTGTAAATATAAGCTACATTTGCAGGTACCAATTACGAATAATTACTACTTGGGTATTTTTCCTGTCTTGCAAAGGTATGCGCTCTTGCAAAGAAAGTTTACGAGGCATGATGCAAATTCAGATTCTAAGCTATGGCCTTAAGTAAGTACGTGTGCAGAGAGCTGTGAATTATCTGATTAATTCACTTAAAATTCAATCAATTTACTGATTTTCATATTTAATACTTAATTCTTAATGTTTTAGTTATATTTATGAATATAATTATGCAGTAATACAGAATTATAACTTTGCGTTAAAATCTCTATTTTTACATTAACTTTAGGGGAACTTTATTGTCATCCTATATATATTCAATATCAAATGCATGCCATTCATTAATTTCAATTATATACGCAAATTGATCACGAAAAATGATCAAAACCCTTGTAGAATATATAATATTGATTTATTTATCTCTTTAAAATGAAAATATTACCGTATATAATTTTCATCCGCTTGTGGACGCATTTTAAATCAGTGTTATTCAATGGTATTATCATATTTATTGTTCATTTTGTTTAAACTAACAGTTTTAAAATTACTTGAAATATTTTAATTAAAATTGAAATGTGAAATGCCTTATTAAATTATTCTGTAAAATTGTAATATATAATGACTAATCCAAGCTGTTCACGAAAAAGACTGGTTTCCGAAACACCAGCTCAAGAAGATACTATGACTCCTGGTGCAGACTTTGTAAAGGTATAAACTTAAAAAATTGTATCCAAATATAAATATGTATACTTAACTTAATAGCTTTAGCATAACTTGACTATAGCAAACTTTTTAATCCTACTTTAGTACATATATTTTAAAAAACTAATAGGTCCATTAATAAATACTTTCACACTTCATAGTAAAAAATGTTATATGCCCACCTAGTCAGAAAAAATAAATTCTATCCTATATGTACACCTAGTTGAAAAAAAGTTTCTGTTATATGTCTGCCTAAAATATTTAGCTTGTAAAAGCAAAATAGTATTTTATTTATTATAATTTACAATAATAATATATAACAAAATTAATAAAATTTTGAAGATTTAGCTCATATTATAACAATATTTAATAACAATACGAAAATATATTAAAACAGTATTTAAATTAATTCCTTTATGTAATAAGTTCATAGTATATAGGTATAAGCAAAAATACAATTTCCAGTATGTTGCATTCAGGTATATATGTACCACTATGATCAAGTTATATATATGTGTATATACAAAAAATATATTTGTATGTCATCAATACTATACTTATGAACAAGTAAAACAAAACCATTTGCTATAATGAGTATTGTTGTTCATATCTTGACAGTGGTAATGGAACCATGACAAGCAACAATCATATAAAATACTTCTAACATAGTCAATAGATTTAGTACATACACTACACTTCCAATAGTTTTTCAAACTAATTGTGATGTACAATGAAAAAGTTTCTGGCTAAATCAATATCATTATCTATTATGCCATCAGATATGTTAGGTAAGATAGAATCTGGACCAAGTAATACACCTGATGAAGTATCTGTTGTTCAGGGGATAGTTTCCCAAAACTCTCGTAGGCGTAAGTCATAAACTTAACAGAGGGTGCGTTTCTCGAAACTCACACTAACTTACATATAGACTAAAAATAGCAACATGCTGGTAAATCGCTACTTTTAGCAAAAGAGTGTTTCTCAAAACTATTGCAGGTTGCAGATATGTCATCTGGTGTTCTAAATATAGTATTAACTAAAGTTAGTAACTATTTACGAGTGGGTCAAAGCAGTTACAAGTGCTTTTTATATTTTAATTTTATGTTAATCCTCATGTCTACTTAACAATAAGTGTAACACAATGGGTTTATAATGTTTTCTTTTCTTTTTGAACTATAACATAATAAATAT
>JAUZNC010035469.1:7389-19229 GCA_034780395.1 Vannuccia rotundouncinata
ATTGGTTGGTGCATTCCATTGAGACGCAGGTCCACAAGTACACTCCATTGGTTGGTGCATTCTATTGAGACGCAGGTACAAGACCACATCCATATCTGAAGAAACAGTATTTAGGTACCAGTTGACCAATATTGGGCATAACCTTTGTCATCAAAAACACAGATGGAGCAGAAAAGTATCCGATTTTATCAAAGACAATCACGGTGGCTCCCACACTATTCCATGGTAGGGCTGAAGTATGACAATGGTTTTCTTACAACAAATTCCTACTGGGAATCAATCGAACATCTCTGGCTCATTCCAGTATAAAAGCAATCAGAACAAACAAAGATTCTATCTGACTGTTGGGGAAACTGATGCCAGAAAACTTACTCCTACAAGACAATTATTTATGGTCAAAAGTATCAAGATGACCTGGATCAGTCTAAAGTGCAAACAGCAGCCAAAAGTAGAGCAGATTGTGATTGAAACTGAAAAGAAGAAAGCCCTGCAGAATGAAAAGAAAAGTTAGCTTTGCTAATGACATTTGATTCTGTGGACTGAACTATTGGTAAAGAAATAGTTGTGACCAGGAGATTAATGGAAGATCTACCAGTAACCTATCGTCTGCAATGAAAAACAAACAAATGAATGAAATTGGGGTTGCACATGCAATGTTGGAAACAGTGCAGGTGAAGTTCAAAGACTTACAAAGTGTTCAGCAAGCTGCTGGACAGTCAATCACTTATTCTTTATAGACTTTATATACTCTACGCTTATATATATATACTCTTACCTATATTTTCCCCAAATTCCTATATTTTTTATTTTGTCGAAGGCCAGTACAATCTCGACTTTCATAGTTAGGTAATTATTTTACCAAAAATATGAATACATAACTTTCAAAGAGAAAGTGATTTCTATAGAAACATTTTGCCATTATACAATAAAATATAGAATGTTACGAAATAAATTGAAATAATGTTAAATTAGACATAGTCAAAGATCTTTAAAATGAAGTAAGAACAAAATTTCGTTATTAATTCCTGTCTCTAATTTCCTCCACGGAAAAATTGAAAAGTCTATAAATAATTTTGTTTATTAGGGACCATCCATAAAGTATTTACGCAGACAAGGGGGAAGGATAGATGAAAAGCCTAAGCTAGTGGTGAGTACAGGGGGAGGGCCGGTAGAGGTCGAAAAGTGGACGTACGCTCTAACAAAAATGTAGTGACTTGTTCTACCGGTACCTACCTAGCTAGTAAATAAAATATAAATTCCATGAATAGTCAGAAACCTACTTTTCTTATTTTGTCTATACACTGTTTTTCAAAAACGGCCTAATTTTAAAATGTGGAAAATTTGAAACTCTCATTGTACCCCATACTTTTACAGTGACTGAATAAAGTCTCATACACCTACACTACTTTCTTACTGTTCACGGGTCACAACATGTATCTAACATTGTCTGTTTAATAAATGGAATTCTTCTAGACGGAAAAGCGTACAGGTGGGGGGGGGGGGTCAAAATTCGTACAATGACTGCGTACGTACGTACTTTATGCATGGTCCCTTATATCAAACAATAAGAAGAATTTTCAATCATTTTACTGCAGGAATTTATCTGACACTGTCAATGGGAATTACATCCATCTCTGTGATAGTCTCGGTGTGGAATCTCAACCTGCATCATTGTGGTCCGGTGCATACACCCATTCCCCCGCTACTCAAGAGGATCATTGACGCTTATCGCCGCCGTTTCTTTGATACACCAAACATGCAACAGTGTAAAACAACACCATCCAAAGACTACTTCTGTAGTAGAAGTAACAGAGGTAATAGTTGAATAAATTAAGTACTATTATTCCATTTATTGACTGGTTTATTACAGTTTAATCCAAGCATTTCTGATTCGAAGTGCTCATTCTTACGATATACTTCGTTACGGCACCGAAACTTAAAAATATAATTCTTACGGCAGTAAAGCAATCTAATCAAAAGTAGGATTAGACTTTAATTATTCAAAGTAATTGGACTTTAATAATAAATATTGTGTAGTCATTATACGTGTTAAATTATAAGTGGTATACTGGGTACGTATTAGATTAAGATTAATTCGGATATGGCGATATGAGATATGGCGATATGAGATATGGCGAAATGAGATTAGGCGATATGAGATGTCACCGGTATACTATCACAGATCTATCTATATTGTCATAATCGTAAATGAAAATCAGTTAAGCGAAACCCAAATTATACGTACATATTCACAAAAAATGATAAAATTTCTCTCATACCAGTTATTTTTAAAGTTATGTACCAGTCACGGTACTTTTGCCACATTATAAATCATTTAGTTAGTTTACGTAGTCTCATCTTAATCCAATTTGAGTACAAATTTAATGAACTATTATTCAAAATGATACGTATAGAAAATTTGAAATATTTATTTTAAATTTTGAGCAATTGAAATTGTATGTCTGAAACTAATTGAGATTTGTACAGTTACCATTGTAATTACCCACTCACGATACACGAGTTTTTGTAATTATTATATTTGTATCATGAATAATATGTTCATTCACCATCACCCTTACTATATCTGACAGATGAAATGTATAAAAAAATCAATAGTATTCTAATAGTATAGAAAAGTTCACATTATTTTATGCAAAGTCACGAAAATTGACCATCTAGATCAAATAAGCCAGTTTTTAAAAAGTTAATATACTTTTTGTGGTAAAAATACCGTGTCTGGTATGAATAGGGTTGACCTACATTAAAATGATGAAAACATTAAACTTTGAAATAGACAATATTGATCCTAAAATATTTACATATGATCAAATGTGGTTTGTTAGTTTAACTTTTTATAATTTGTATAAGTATAATTTATTTTCTTAAAATTCGGTCCATAAGAATAAAATATTTTTCCAAAGTTACGGTGTCGTAAGATTAACTTATTTTTCCGAAGTTACCGTGTCGTAAGATTAACTTATTTTTCCGAAGTTACGGTGAGATAAGGATAAACACTCCCTTTCTAATTACAGAATCCATTCCACGGTCCATATCACAATACTCCAACTCCACGATAACGGCAATACCAACAACTCGATCAGACTACTCGAACTCAACAGTCACATCCACCCTACTGGAGGAGCCAATAATTGAGGAATCCGTTTCTGCTCTTTTTCAAGAACAACCAGTAGAAGACACGAGAATAAAATCGATACTGGCCTATCTCAGCGACATTTCCAAACGGAAGGTTGCTGATAAAAAACTGACACAAGATTTAAAGGATTGGCAATTACTCGCCCACCTGATGGATCGATGCATGTTCATCATTTTCTTATCAATCATGATAGCGATAACTTTGATTTTGCTGATCGCAGTGCCTTATTCGGAAGAATCCCATTTAGAACTATGTCGACTAACTTTCACACGTCTGCTTAACTATCACAGGAGCCATAGCAATGTTTAATCCCTGACACTTTTGATTCATCAAATCTGATAGATAAAATATTGAATTAGTGATCAAAGTTCACTAATCTATTGTAAAAAAATAGAATTGTTTTGGCTTGAGATTTCTTGGAAAGTTTTGTAAGAATGGCAAGAAGAAAACCTTAAACAATTTGTTCAATTTATCTCACTTCATTTTTAACTTCCAATTGAAACTTAAATGCTATCTTGACAAATTATGTGAATAAATTTCATGTTTTATTATAAATTGTCGACTTCTTTTTAATTTAACATTTGATTGATTATAAACATACAGGGTTATCCAAAATAACCTGGTAAATTTTAGAAAATAAATCTAATTTAAATGGAATTAGTATTTTTAAAGCATTTTAATATAATCATTTACCTGTAAAATATGTTCACACATTACATCCTAATCAACCATCGAGACGTCGCCGTGAACGTGAGGCGACGTCAATAACGACGTCCTAGACATCGCCCTGAAAGTCGCTGGGTGGTCATATTTGTCGTCGACTTAAAAATAAAACGGCTCTCAACGTCGCATTATGTCGCCTAGCTATATTCAATAAACCGCCCCAATTAAAATTATAAACCCAAATGACTAATTGAAAAGGAAAAGAAACGTATTAGGGTACTATATATATTTAATTTATGCACAATAAAATTACAAAAATATTGATTTACCTACTCTTGTACCACTATTACATCCAGTAATAACACAATGTCACATAACAAATAATAATAATAATACAATAATAGAAGGGTACAATAAACCGTCTGACTTGTTACATAGAAAAAAACATTTAACATCGACTTAATAAGTTTATTTTATACGAAATTGCAGATAATGTACACCTTTTATTGAGGGATCTATTGCCATCGTTGGTGTGCTTTATAATTTGAATTATGTTAGTTAGTATCCTTATAGAGTTCTTATTGGATAAATATTTTCAAGTCTTTATAATAGTATCTATCATGGTTTGACATATTCAATTAGCCTACTAGGCGGATTTATATCTATATACTCCTAATAACCTTTTATGTTTGACCAACTTGTATATTATTAGGTATATAATTGAATATTTTGCATTTATTATTTATGTGAGAATATACGTATAATATAATATATATATATGAAATGTACAATATTTGTTTAATATTTTTAATTAGTGACTCGATTAGCCCATTAACTATACAAATATCAAGAGATCATAATTTTGTCTAAATATATTTTTGATGACTTAAATTTCAACTAATAAGTATATAATCGGCTTACTAAGGCCTTGGTGATACCTTAAATCTACTTAAAATCGATATTTGAAAAAATATAAAGTAAATGAAAATGTTAGACGTTTTAATTAGAATTAATATTCCCAATTTAATATATATATAAATTGGAAATATTTATTATAATTAAAAGATCTAATATTTTTATTTCCTTTATGCAGTAAATTAATATAACTACTATTAAATAAATAATTGGAAGTAAAATATAAAAATATTTTCACGGCGAAAATAAATATATTGTTACCAATACTGGAAATAAATTCTAAATGTATCAATATTATTTTTAAATATATTAATATATAGTTATCATTGACTTATAATAATATATAGCCATTCTTAGTCATTGTTTTTGCCATTTATATAACTTAAATAAAAAATTATCAATTGCATGTACGTATTTCAATTCTATATTCAGTCTTTATTAATTGGCCAAATTGATTTACGAATATAATTAAAATCTATGAATACCTACTATTAATTTTTTTCAGTTTACCGGCCTCTATAGATAAAGAATATATTTATAGATCAATATGGTTTTTGCAACCCAAATAAATATATATATAATTGTTTAAAAATATGCGAGAAATGTGTTCATTGCATAATCATTAAAAAAATCTAACTATTTAATATATAAATTTATTTTCATGAATTTTTCTTTTAAATTATATTAATATTAATTTGTTAAGTTAGGGACCGCATTCACAAGTAACGCCTCGGCTAAACCCCCTCCCCGTTACGCACTCACCGTCTAAACGCAAGAGCAAACACTCCCCATATCCATAATAAATTAGATTTGCGTGTTAATTGGCAGACACCCTCCTCCTATATGTAAGGAAAATATAATATATGTATACGTACTCTATGGTTATATACAAGGTACGTGGGCCATAAGTCACGCAGTATGTGGAAAAAACAATAAATATTAGAAATAATTATTAATTGTGGAAATTGGTATATTTTATTTAAAATTATCCAAACGAGAAAACTTTTAAAATCCGACTGTTTTGTAAACTTACTTGCTACTTCGGATCGATCTCATGATTTCATTATCTAATTTTTATTTCATTATTTCTAAAACCCAATCAAGGAACTACTTGTAGTTTCCTGGAAAAATATATTAGTGTAACGTATCCGCAACCGCATATAGCCGATTTTCATTACGCGGCGTCATGCAAAAGCAAACACCTCACCCCTTTCTGTGAAACGTTATTTGTGAATTGTCTCTCTTTAAAAACAGTGTTAAGGGGCTATAGCTGTTCATTTCATTCCATAAAGCGATTAAAGGGGCTGTTCAAAACTGACGTCACGCTAATTAGGGGAGGGGGGGTTGATAAATCCGTGACAAAGCGTGATGGAGGGGTAGAGGGGGTTTCCAAAATTGTGACGTAACAAAACATTCCTGTAAAAGTCGCATAGAGAAAGATAACTCTGTTGTATTATCTTTACTCAATTAATAAAGCACATTGTTTCGTTTAAATTAATCAAATTTACAGTTCATGCGGATTCACAAATTATTCGAAATAATGTCGGATCCAAATGCCAAAGTGAGATAATCGCCTGAAGAGAATGAAACGAAAAAATCAGCAGAAAATTTTCCACTAGCAGTCACTATTAAAACTAGATGAGCTGAAAAGAACAGAATTAAAAAAAACACTTGCATTTTGGGGACATATATAAGGGAATGGGTAGAACTTAACGTGACGTCTTTTCTGAAGAGGATTTCAAAATGTGTGACTGTGTGTGATACAAAGAGGGAGGGGGTAAAACATGGCCCAAATTTTCGTGACGTCATTTTTGAACAGTCCCAAACCTCATTTTGGCATTTGGCATTGCAGTATGCTTTAAAAAGGTCTAAGTACAACTGTCGAAAATCAGTCATTATTTCGAATAATTTGTGAATGCACATAAACTGTAAATTCTATTAATTTAAAGGAAACAATGTCCTTTAAAAATAGAGTAAAGATAATACAACAGAGTTATCTTTCTCTATGCGGCTTTTACAGGAATGTTT
Source organism: Vannuccia rotundouncinata (assembly GCA_034780395.1). Lineage (NCBI taxonomy): Eukaryota > Metazoa > Platyhelminthes > Proseriata > Coelogynoporidae > Vannuccia > Vannuccia rotundouncinata. The sequence goes on from JAUZNC010035469.1 coordinate 14,150, forward strand.
TGTGACGCCACAACTTTGGAAACCCCCTCTACCCCTCCATCACGCTTTGTCACAGATTTACCCACCACCCCTCTCCTTAATCAGTGTGACGTCAATTTTGAACAGCCCTTTAAAAAGAATTATTCAATTAATAAAATAAAAATTTATTTAAGTCATTAGAAAATAATATCTGTAGCAAATAATTGAACAAAATTTTTATTTTTAAAGGGACAATTTGGATAAAATAATTTCATAGTAATCATACTAGAAGAATACAATCCTTTCGATAGTTTATACAAAAATATATTTTCAAAAGTTTCATAACATAATTAAATTTCGGTGCAATGACACGTAAGTTTCCGAAATAATAAAGTAAAATTACATATCATAGTTCAAAATTTAAACATGGAAGTAAAGTGTTTACTTAGTTCACTTGTTATCTTGAAATACACTGTTGAAATAAAATTGAGATTTTTTGTCCTCAAATACTTAAATCTTATCTAGTTTGATTTGAGAACTGAGTGTTTAAATAAATTTAAGTATTACCTTTTATTTTGTTAACCTTTACTGCTTTGAATGAGAACAGATAAAATAAGTTTGTGTTGAATATTTTATGACAATTCTATTGCTTTATTAACACCTGTGAAACATCTGTCATCTGACACACCTTTTTCCATGGCATTATCACAGACAACATTTAAGCTACTTTCTATCTAACTATATGAAAAAAAGGGCTTGTCACAAACAAGATGTTGTTCATAATAATATGCTTAAATTATCTTTCTTATTTTCAAACTGAAACTAAATTAAGAGTATTTTAAAATTATCAATAAATAATATGGTTAATTCATACAATTTTCAGCTTTATTATACAGACAGCTTTATTATATATATTTACTTAAAACATGTCTATTTAAAAGGTTAACCTTTTCCTTATGGGCATTGCAATGTTTGTGACAGAAAAAAAGTTGACCCATACACCATATATAGGCAGATCCAAAGGGGATATGCCCCTACAGTTTTAAAATTTTTTTTCCAAAATATATTTGATTCAACACTGATATGGCACCCCAAAGATTCTAAAGGTGTCTTTTGGACATGGCCCCTCTTAGATAAAGTTCTGGAGCTGCCAATACCATGTGATTCTATTTTTGGTTTTGGTAGACTATAATTAGCTGATAATTAATACACCTTTCCCATATAAGGAATTGTTGCATACATTTAAAATATTTTTCACCTTCACATATTGTCATACATATACCATTGGCATTTGTTTATTTTATACTTGATGAAAATACCTATAATATAGAATAAAATTACTTATTACAAAAAAATAAATTCAACATTTCCTCTCATTTATAATATTATAAATATAATTTTATATTATATTCTGACAATAATTTTCAGAATGTGTGAGATTTTATATTTATATATTTTTGTGTAGAAATCTACATAATTTTAGTACCATCAACTGGGAAAACTTTTTAATAAAAATCAGTTATTTATCCAGCATTTGTACTTGCAGAAACTATACAAAATGATTTATAGTCAAGTCAGCAAATATAATGGTCAACTTGGCAAATACAATGGTCAACTTGGTGAATATAATTGTTAACTCAGCTAATGGTCTATTGGGGTTGGCACTATATAGGATGATCACACTGTCACAATATTTTACCTATTTACACCATTTCAAATTTGGACTATTTTATGTTATTAAGTATGATTTAAACCATGCTATATTTAAATGAAACTATCATAGTTAACAAAAAGTTAGTTATCATAGTAACAAAAAGTATTATATAAAAAAGTGTAATAAGAAAAATGTAGAAAATAAAATATATTGGCACACATTAAAGAGGCTAGGGCCCTTGCTCAATAACTGAAATATATAAAAATAGTCTATTTATAAAATATGAAATATATAAATATATTAGCATGCATTAAAGAGGCTAGGCCTTCACTCTATAGCTGAAATATATAGAAATAGTCTATTTATAAAATATGAAATATATAAATATGTACTAAATATATAAATATATTGGCACACATTAAAGAGGCTAGGCCCTTGTTCTATAACTAAAAATTTATAGGGGTAAAGCTGGAGTGGAGTAAATGGAACTGCAAGTATGTAAAAGTCTTGAAGCAGAAAAAGTACCATTATCATAAGAGTCCTTAGCTTAAAAAATTTGCCCTTGAACATGACAATATTTTTGCCACTGAACTTTCTTCAATTTTCCATCACAGACAAGCCTTTCATGTATGTGAACCAGCCGTCACTCTTCTTGGAGAAGTTGTAAAAGTAAATAAAACTGAACACAGGATTTTCCTGTGACACCACTAATTCTTGGGTGGTATCCCACTACATCGTTATTGGTTCTTACTGGCTGTCAATAGATGCTCCATGATTCCACTGGCCATACTTCTAAATGAAGCCATGTGCAATGTACATAGTCAAGGAGAACTGTAATATCAGGGTGATGGTTCCATGTCACCAGTTCTTCAAATGCTGCCTCTATCCTCTGATGTGGCAAAAATGGAAGGGCCATTATCTTTTGGATGTGTCTATAGATGTTGTTTTTGCATTATAGGCAGCTTGCAATCCAATTTCTTGAACTTTTCTCCATAATGACTGGCTCTAATGGAAGGCACAGCCTCTTATGGAGATCCCCGGAAGCACACACTTTATGGCCATCCATATGCCAGCTTCAAAGTTCACAACAGCACACTTAAACCCCATTGTATCCCCGAGTAGCTGCCTGATAACATTGAAGACCTTCAAATTAAATGTAAGGAAGTTTAATAAATATGAAAGTAAACACTCAATTAATGATTGATATTTTAATATATATTATATACCTTTTTATAGTCTCGCTTATGCCGCCTTGACATTAGTATAAATACCAGAGGAACTTGTTTCACACAGTCTCCAGATTTCAAAAAAGGCATGAATTCAAAAATAGATGGCGGAAGGGCACTTTGACTATTTTAAAAGTGCCATCCAAATACCAAGTTTTGACACTTCAAAGAAGTTCGATTTGATGGGGAGTACTAAAAATAAGGTGACTTTGGTCCCCAACAATGATGTCACCATAACAACAGTTTTTGACAATGAATTGTCATCTAACTGTAAATAAATAGTATAATCGATATAAATCAAAAAACATTATTATATTAATGCAGTATTAATTTATTCAGTATAATTCATATATTAGTCTGCGGATTAACAATTTATAATTAGTTTATGTTATAACTGCAGTATAAAAATATATTTGAGATATTTTGGAATCTACACAAACACCCATAAATGTGCCTGACTATAATTTAAACTTGATAAGAGGATTAATTATGATCCTGTTGTAGAGGATATATGATATTTAGGTATGTAGGAGATTTTAACACAATAGATCCAGATTAAATTGGTATAATATACATAAACTTCTTACCACAAGACACAATAAAATAAAGCCTGTTATAAACTGTCACATTGAAATGGTGTATTAAATCTATAGTACCCAGTGCTCACTTAATAAAATAAATGAAATATACACAGTTAATAATTTACCTAGTCAAAAATATTTTTATATTTGAGAGAAAAAGTTAATTACCTACTCTTACTAAAAATTTATGATTTACAACTTAATTATCTTAATTGTCATACTCCATTAACAAATCATGTCTTACCACAAAGTTTAAGTCTAGGATCCTTTGGGCGCATATGCTGCTTAGTGCTGCTTATCCATGTTAGGAGCATTTGGTGCTGGCCGCAGATCATTTTCTTCTTGAAGAACAGCTTTATTGACGATCACAGATGCCATATCAAAAAGATTCTTCTTTTTCTTTGCTCGCTTCTTCACCTAATAATAGTAGAAAGTAAAAGTAGATTAACAATATATAGTTTCTTTAACAAAATGTTGAAATTTATATATATATATTTAAGTATCTTAGTACATGTTTAAGTACATGTTTCTTGATTAGAATACCAGCTTCTGGAGGATGTAAATGATGTTTTCCACCTGGAGTAAAAGCTCCATTACGTTCAATCACTGTTGCTGAACAGCACATTTGTGGATTTCATACACAGCCATCACCAGTACATCACTATGTCAGTAGGTTTCTGAAAAATGTTATTTAAATATTTTCTGAAAAATATAATATTTACAAATAATTATTTATTTTTAGAAATACAACAACATATTTATTAAAACATCTGATTATCAGCGAAATTATAAACTATAACAGAATCTTACAGAAACACAGAAAGAGTAACCATGAGTATGAACGAGAATTCGTTTTCCCCATTGTGATGAAGCCTCAATCACTTCATAGGCACCTTGTCCATTATCCGGAATATCATTTAGTTCCACAACCAGATCTTCTAGTGAGAAATCTTGTAGTGAATTGATTGAAGACACATATTCTCTGCTAACATCAAACATCGAATTTGGTCCTTGATCTGCCGCCTCTTCAATCCCATCCATTATCTCTTCATTTCCCTCATGTTCTGCGATCTGTGCCTCTTCATTTCCCTCATCCTCTTCTGCAATCTGTTCACCAGCTTCCCGGCATAATATGCATTCAAACTGAATATCACCTTCCCTACAGACAATTCATGAATACTCTTTGATACATATTTGTGTTCCACAAACCCAATGTTGCCACCTATTACAAATATTGCACGCTATGCCATGTTGATGTGGTCAAACCTCCTGTTGACAAACAAGACAGTTGTCCATTATCTCCGCAGATTATTTGAAGCCTAATTTACTTTTCAACGTTTTCTTGCATATAATAATGTCTTGATACTATTTTCATTGGCTGGAATATGCAGAGCCAGATTAAAACAACTCAAGAGACCTATACCTTGCACAGTTTAAAAAGCAAAGAAAAACAATTATCATAAAAATTATCAATTATCACTGAAATTGTGACTAATCCGCTCTTAAGACTACGTCAGTGTAAGTTAATTATATCTTTTGCCAAGTTAACCCAGTATTTCGCCAAGTTAGCAATCGCCGAGTTGACTAAGTACCATAAAAATAATTTTTACAGATTATATAATGACTATAGGGCAAGTAAACATAATTTAATGTTTTGTCTC
>JAUZNC010035480.1:5607-19223 GCA_034780395.1 Vannuccia rotundouncinata
TTAGAGATTTACAAGGTATACTTCATTTCTTAGAGATTTACAAGGTATATTTAGAGATTTCCAGAATGAACCCTTTGATCCGCCATAGTATTTGTTATATAAATCATAAACATCATCAAAATTTGTAAACTGATATGTATTTACTTTGTCATCGGTTATCTGTCCATTCTGTATTGGATGTGAATGATAACAAATTGAGACGAAAGGTCAGTATGGATATACACATCAATATATCATAGATTTTAAATAAAATTTTGTCTATTCGACTGAATTCGTCTGTTCAGATCTAATCTAATCTAAACCGTCCTATTACAATTAAAAACTATAACGAACCAATTTATATCCGCGCGCAATTTTTTAACTGAATATTTATTTAAGGTAACTGCGGTCTGTCTATTTCATTTTTAGTAGTATTTTAGGCTTATTATAGCCGAAATATAAATTCCTAGCTTTATCAATAATTCAAAAAGTTTACAAAAGAAAACACACTCTAGTTCATCTATTAAAAATGGTTAAAATCAATAACAAGAAACAATAAACAAAGAGTGGAAAGGTTGGTAAACTGAATTTTAAATGTTAATATTGGTTTGCATCTGCCTGTATAATTTTTTACGTCTGTCTATTACACTTTCACAAAAAAGCTGGCATAATTAAATGAACTATCAATAAACGATATCAATAAAATTTTAATATTTAAAATAACTCGGTACCTTTACACTCTTTGTATTGTTTCTTGTTATTGATTTTAACCCTTAATACACAATTATGGAACTAAATTATTCACTTTACATATTTTACTATTGAGAGTATACCAAATTCTGGGCCTGCACTATTTTTATATTTAAAGACCCACCCTTTTTATAGTAAGTACCTCATGATTAAAAAACTTCAAAGGCGTCTGATGCAGGAATGTAAATATTTTGGTCGTTAACATATAGATTTAAAATATATCTATATTTATTTAAAGTTAGATAACCAGTTAAGAATCTTTCCAATATAAATCAGAATGTTTGGACTCATTTTTGACAGATAATAATCGATAATTAGTAGAAGGAATAAATATTCTGAATATAAATATATTCTATTTATAAATAAAATGAGTAATGCATTACATATATATAGAAAAACTATATGATTAATATGTACTTATGGTTATTTATTATTTGCCTTATGTAGGATATTTTTAAAAATATTAAATAAAATAATAATGCCATTATTTATTATCTCTGGGATATTTTAATTTAAAAAAATATTTAAATGTCTTTTTTGGATGAGCAATTGGAATTTTTTATAAAGCATATCTTTAATGGAAAGTTGATGAAAACACCTTTGTTATATATATATATACACTATATAAACACACTATATATATGTATATTTATTTTAATTAAATAAACTAATTTTTATTTATATATTTCAAAATTATTAGTAAAATTATAATAAAACTAGAATTTTATTACCTATATTACAAGTTCTTAAAAAATGATGTAAATGATGAATATAAATATTTAAAGGAAACATAAAATCACTTACATATGAAATAAAAAGTTGTTAAGGAAAGTAAAAGTAATATTGTATCAATAATTGCATCCTTTTATAAGGGATATTTTGAACATATGTCAAACAAAATTTTATATATAGGGTCAAAAAGTTGGTCCGTATTTTTGAATTACCGCACATCCAGTTGTTACCCTTATAGTTACTATTGTTTAAATCTATGGTCGTTAATTAAAATAATTTCAAATCGATTTTGTGCTTTATAATTATATATATATATATATATCGATTTAATTGATTGTTTATTTTTACATAAAAACTGATTTAATAAAACGTCACAATATCAAAAATATATATTTATAATAAATGTAGATTATAATAAAATTATGAAGCTGATAAAATGTACTTTTGTAAAAGTTTTATTGAAATAAAAATTAATTAATACATTTTAATGATATGATGTGTATATTATAGCAGTTGTAAATCCCCCAAAAAATATCACTACTTCATTGCAGCCACAAATTCTGAAAATATACACAAATATATTGCTATAAAAGTAATATTTCTAAAAATTTGTTGATTATAAAAAGATAAGATATTAAATAAATAAAGTAAGAAGGAAAAATAAATAAAAATATCCAAAACAAGTTTTTAAAAAATTTGGTAAAATAATTTCCAATTTTAACTATAATGTTATCAAAATTGTGCAAAATTGTTAATTTAGAAGAAAAAATTACTTACCATTCCAGTCGATTTCACCATTTCTGTCGGTGTCCACGACCCTAAGCACCTTCTTAAACTGGTCATCATCAAGCTTGCATCCAAGACGACGCATCCCAGTTCGAAGTTCCTCCTTCAGAAATAAGTAATGAATTGAATTAATTAAAATATGAGCAATTTAAAATAGAGATTCTCCCTTTGCAACGTGATATAATAAAATAAGAAGAAACAATACAACCTGTGTGGCAGTAAAACTAAAATATATTTTACAAATTTTCGGAGATCCACTCCATAGACGTGTTATACAATGAATAAAAACAGTGAAAGATAAAGCAGGGTAACTTAATTTACATAATTGTTATAAGATTAAAAGGAATCAACAAGAGGGGGTGTTATAATCGAATGTGGCTAAAATGTAATAGTAAGAAATGTTATATATGAGATGAATGTTAAAAGTGCAGTTAAAGTCATGTAGAAATGTTTAAAATTATAAGATAAAAGTTAAAAGTTAATTGCACTCAAATTTACTGATGATTTAATCTATAAATACTGTATTTGTCTTTGGCCAAAATGGAGACTGTTGAAATTAGATTTACAGATGTGTTTGTGTTTGTAGATAGAGCTCGAATTGTTTTTGAGGAGTTCTCTGAAGAAGCACCCGCGTCAAGGAACACCTCAAAAACAATTACGTCACCTTTTATAGCTTTGTAATTACCTGTATTTATTCATTGTATTACAACACGTCTATGGAGTGGATGTCCGAAAATTTGTGAAATAAATAATAGTTTTACTGCAACACAGGCCAATTTGTTGAAGAAATGTGACAAAATGATTTTGGTAAGGTCATTAATTATAATCTGAAACTTTCACTACGATAAATGAATACAATCTGTTGAAATCTAAATTTGAAAAATATACTCAAAAAACAGTTCAAAATTGTTGGAGATTATCGCATATTATGAGAATATGATCAGAATATAGTGATAGTTTATTTTTAGATTTATCATAAATCTTCAATAGGAACTTGAAAGAATATAATTATAGACTTTATGGATTTAAATAATAGAAATAGAGTTTCAAGATGTGTCAATTACCGGAGATATCTGCCCGTTATGATCAGTGTCAAGGTCATAAAATAGTTTTCTCAGATCGCTCATCAGATCACCGTATTGCATTTTCATGTATCTTACAAAATCATCTTGATCACAAACTCCTTTTCCTGAATTATAAAGGAATTCGTTTAAAATTAAAAAAATTTCATTTGATCCTAAATAAATTTCATAACACAATGATCGATCGTAAGTAACGGTTTATATCGATTTTCCATACATAATTGATCCCTGATATATAATATTTTAATTATCGATTTCTTTTTATAATTTATGTATATATTCACTATCAACAATAATTTTATTAAAAAAAATATTCAACCGCACGATTTAACATACACACACATATTTTTGTATTATATATACAAGTACCTCCATAAAAAACAAACCTTTTCTGTCTATTTGTTCCACCATTTTTCTCGCTTCAGCTACTGTCAAGACAATCCCAGCTTTCGCCATCTCCTCTTTCATCTCGATTGCAGAAATAGCTCCATCACAATTTTTATCTATAGCTTCGAACATTTCCTGCCACTCCTCTGCAATGTAATGCCCATACCAAAAGCTAAAATAGTAATTTTGTTTTAAAGGTCTCCCTATGAGAATCGTAGCTTACCGATAGTTTTTTTTCTATTTTTCATTTTTTGTATCAGTGTCCTGAATTAAAAAGCAATAACAATAAAACACAACTTACGATTGCCATTGGTAACCAAATATAGAATATTGATTTGCGCTTTCAGATCTATATTATTATAATTTACACTAAATATAATAATTATTTTGTGATTTATATATTTTGAAACAGTATGTAGCCAACAATTAGGTTTGTCTGCAAAATATACTTTTTAAGATAGGCGAAAATATGTTTATAGAAATATTTTTCTTAAAAAACATTATTATTATATATGCAAATACACAAAATTAAAATAAATTAAAATAGGTAAAAAAATATGAAAAACTAATTTATTTTAAAAATATTAACTCACATAAACATGATGCCTTCGAATTGTTTTCAAGAAACCACAAAATTGGAATTGAATAGATTTAAATGTTATCACACGTGAAATTACACTATTTGAGTGAAATAAGTGGTTACTTGTCGACACGCTTTATTATAATCATCACCAATTAAAGTTTCAAAGTGTCAATTCTTAACACCAACTAAACAGTTTTTATAATCAATTAAATATTCTCTGTGAACACTCTTATTAAGATTCCATCATTTAGTTTCTATACAGCAGGCACCCAAATGAAACGTTACAATACTCTAAACTTACGAAACTATAGGACGACGCATATTTTGAAGTGTGGGGTAGTTCACGAGGTTTATTGTCTTTTTTATAATGAAGTTTATGAAGCATATTTCTGTTGTAATTATTCTAATTGCACAGCTGTATTATAGCTGGTAAGCAATATTAATTACAAAGCTAATCAGAATCCATGAGCTCAAAAGAGGAAGCAGAAGATTTAAAAATTATAATGGAACCAGAATTTATATTTGATTATATTTGGTAACTATAGTAATATTGTCATAAGTAAACAATCTAGATAAAAAGTCAACATTTTTAGTAAACCAACAGTAAATCCCTCACCAGGTCGGGGCAGATTGCAATTTGTTAATGTAATTTTTATTCCTTGAAGCTCTGTTAGCTAACTTTCATTTTTTTATTTAATTTATTTTAAGGTTTGAGCTAACCCATGATGGTTTGCCATTTTGACTTTAAATAATATATATTTAATGGAACATGTTTTCTCAACATCCAAAAATGTCCCTATATATAACAAAGACTATATAATAAAAGCTCGCTCCATCTCAATTTCAGTCACCCGAAAAAGAAGATTGTATAAACTTTTTATTCTTCTTAAAAACTATTTTGTTTTGTTTTATACAAATGTAAGTTATTTTGATTTTAATAATTACACATAAATTTAACTTTTGACTATCTGCTTATTTTTAAATTCGTATAAAATTGTTAAATATAATCGGAAATGGGATGGCCGAGTGGTTAAGACGCTAGTTTTCTCTGTGGTAACTTTATATAGTAACTAAATTACCACCCCAACTGTATTAATATCTGTGTTGTATTATTTATTTACGGCCAAATACACGTTTTTTGGATGATATTACAATATTTTCCTTTAATGACATTTAGATGTACCTTCAATTATAAATTTACAATCAAGCTAAAATGTGCCTAAAATAGGCTTTAGTACTAATGGTAAAAAGTTTCTGGAAAATGATTAGCATGACTTTTCAATGTGATTTCACTTGAAATATGTAGAAAACATTTAGATGAACAAAATGATATGCATCAAGTGAATTTTTTAAAATGTGCATTTGCATGAAAATTAGCAGATCTCTTAGTTACCAGTTTATACACATTAATCCGTAACTAACTCAAAATCTCGACCCTATGCGGTACATCAGAATTAAGAATTTGTTTGGCTATTTTTGGCCTCTGGTCGAATTTTTCTTAGCTTTTTGTGGGGACATGTCGAAAAACCTCCAAAACTAAAAGGGTGCAAGTTTGGAATCGATTGAAGTTACCAAAAAAATTGAGAGATAATTTACAATTTTTACAAAATTGGCCATAAACAAACGGACACCGGATTCGGCCGTTTCCCCCATCTTTTACATCAAGAAAAGTCATTTATATATATATGATTATTTTATTAGTCTTTTTCAAAATATGTCTATCTGTAAATTATCTTAAGTAATAGCTAGGTATACTTTAGGTCGTCCAGTTTGCTAAACACGCTATAAATTTTTTTAAAAACTGGGGTTTATGTAAAAACCTTTCCTAATTTAGTCCTTCATCGCTAAGGACTAGATTTATAAAAAAAGTATTACCCTCTCTTACCCTCTTTTTTTCCACAAGTCGATCTCTTAGATTTTTTGCATGGACATGCGTAAAACATCCCTAAAAGTTTCAAGAAAACCGAGTTACATTATCAAGTACATAATATGAAATTACATTATAGTTTCGACTATGCATCTCGCCAACCTAATTTAGAAGATGTTCTTAATATCTCATTCGCTGGAAATGTTTATGCGGAATAGGTTTTGACAGTTATTTCAAAAATATACAAATTTTTATAATTGGAAAATATAATATATTTATTATATACTTTGTTTGAACTGTGATCATCGATCATCCTAAGACGAATCCTTGATTAGGATTATAACCGAAAACGTCTGCGTTAAATACAACTTGATTTATTTAATTTCTATTTTTTATTTAGTTTTAGCTGTTACATTTATACAGGGAGCGTTTTAATGGAACACAATAATTGTTCCATTAAGGTAAATGTTATATGTGACACTACATCTGAGATTATATATGAAATAATATATTAATAATTTGTTGTCTCACAATATGAGTAGACACTGCTTATATTTTAAATATATATCTTTATATTGTGCATATTTTGGTATCAAGATATTTCTCTATTCAAATAAGTGAGTTGGAGAGGAGAAACTGCAAAGCATGATGTTTTTTAAATTTGATATACGTACATACGTACATATAGTAACTTTATCCATAAACGGCGCGCGTTACATAAATTTTATGTTTTTACTTATAATTGGTTTAATAAAGTAAATACATTTTAACTTATAATATCTATCAAATATCTATCTATAATATACAAAAAAACAATACAGTTAAACACTTTTGTTTTATGCGTCTTAAATTATAAATGGCTGACGGTTAAAATGAAATAGTTGTATATAATATACAATTAAAAGCTAAATGGGACGTGGAATGTGACGCGTCACAAATAGCTATAATTTTTGGGTTTCAACGTTACACTACTGGGAATTCTGGGTTAAGACTGAAACTTCGCATTTCTCAGGACTGAGAGACATTTTCTAATTGGTCGCTCACTGTTGGACCGTTGGGACGACCTTCTGTGCCTTTTTGGTAGCCTCTTCGATGAAGGGGCATTTACAGCTATGTCGTCAGGCAAAACAGATCTTATTATTTGCATATTTCCAACAAGATGGTGCTCCAGCACATACCGCCATTATAGCAACTCGTAATTTCTTAACGAACATCTTTCAGCACGTAGCCCTGACTTCACGTCCTGCGATAACGCCTTATGGGGTCTTATAAAGCCCAGAATTATAGCAAGGAAAGACAAAACAAAGTAGACTAGCTGAAAATAATTATTCAGGATGATTTTCGCGATTTCCTGGGGAAACTCTTCGAGAAATCAGTTAAAGAACGTTCCGACGAATGCGATTGTGTGTTGAACTGCCTGCAAGTTGATCCATATGATTAATTTTTTCGTGCAACCGAAAATACTATGAGCTACTATGCTCTTTTATGTACGTGTTCCTTGATTATAATAATCGTTTTGATATGTAAACAAAGTTTGGAAATAACTATTTTCTTAAATTAGTTATTTTTATAAAAGTCATTGTAACTTATGGAACATACTGTATACTGATCACGTTTTGTAGGAGAAAATTTACCAGCAAAATATCTTCCAACTTCTTCATAAGAGGCAATGAACTGTATAACAATCTGTACAACGATATAAGAAAGATTAACGAGAATAAGGCCTGAAGGTTCCCTAGTATTTAGATAACCTCGTAGAAAGAGACTTCATAATTAAAAAGGCCCTCGTGGTGAAATACAATTTACCTTTTGTATCTAACCAAAAAATTGAAAATAAAAATATGAAAAAACGGACAAATAACAAACAAAACTGTATATCTAATTACAACCAATCACAATTTACATCCAATATATAGTTTTTCCCCGCCAGATATTTTTTCATTGGATATTTGTCTTCCACAGGAGTCCCTAACTGCTAAAACTAAAATAAATAAAGCGGTTAAGTTTAGAGTGCATCTCTGGCACAGATAGACTAACTCAATAATTGTCTATTTATCTTCATACAAAAATAGTACACGCTTAATTAAAAAATATTTCATGTTTAATTGTTTTTCAAAGATAGAAGAATTTTATTTAACAGCTTTCATAAAACTACAAAATCTTAAATAAATTAAAACTTTACTACTTCAAAGTAATATATTAATTTATAATTCTATTTAGTAGGAAAACAGATTACACAAATTTCGAATAAAGTTAATATAAAATTCCAATTTATCCAAATAAAAACAACATTTTGTTATTTCAAATAATATAAGATATATATTTATCAAATAATGTACAAAAATCAAATGAGTAATAAAGACTTCAGTACTTTAAATGTTTTTTATTTAGAATTTATAATAAATGCATATAATAGTTTGATAATTATCAAAAATGTAATAATTGAAAAATATTATTCAATGTAAAGGTACATTCAATAATACTAAAAACCTGGTTACATATTATAATAGTATAAATCGTATGGAATCATTCTCAAACAGGTTAGACAAAAACACAATAAGACAGACAGATTTTGAGTTAGTTTGAGAAACTTATAATCAACAGAATGCGGATCAATATATAATTCGTTAGTCCATAGTTGTCTCCAAATAATAAGGAACTATAGTAAAAAATCTAATAGTGTTTTGTAAAAATAAGTAATCTTCTTAAAACAAGTTGAAATTAACAATTTATCAAAATGTAATATTAATACCTATACATATTAAATGTGACGAAATAACCAGATTGGTTTGACTAATTGGACTGAACTATAACGAAAATACAAATAATTATTTACAGATATTACAGTCAAAAATCTAAAATCCATTTGAAAGACACAAGAGTCTAAAATATGACAAATTGATTATAATTGGTCAATAAAATAAATACTTGTAACACCCTCATTGTTATGTATATTTTACATTTTTGAAATCATTAAATTGATTAATTATTGATTTTGAATACGGAATGATATTCACGATCGTCAATATAACTCAAATATCGATTGATTGAGTTATTAATTGACGCACCAAGTATACGGCAGGTCGAAGAGACTTATAATAACATAAATGATCCACACCAACAACAGCAAACAGAGAAGAAGGCGGAATTTAAGAACATGAAAGATTTCTAATCAAGAGATCACAAAAGAGGTGAATTATCGACACCCAAAAGGCTATAAATAGGCTTGCCACCCAAAGTACATCCTGCCCAGTAGATCAGGGTCCGTCGCCATCTGCAGGAGGTAGTTCACCTGACCGTCCACATTAAGTTGCCCACCCGCTTCGTGTCCAGTCAGCTTGCGTCTTAGGCAGAGAAGCACGCGCTCTGCCAGTCGATTGACCTCGTTCATATCTGCCAACGAGTAAATAATTATAGCACAGCCTTTGAGGAAATAAACAAGTGAAGAAGATCTCAGTTACCAGTCTCCCGGGCTGTAGTATTATTCAGTCCAGATCGAATGCAATCTCGTGTGGTATCTCCCAACGTCACGTTGTTATCTCCCGAAGTCGTGGACATGTTAGTCTCGTTCAACTTCTCGGCGCGCTTGGCTTGCAAGAGGTAGGCTTTCTTGGGACTGAGGGTCCACGTGTACAGGGGATCATGAAGAAGGACCTGTGTGCAGGTTGGGCATGGATGAGGGGAGCCATGACTGGTTCCAGGGTCAAGGGGTGCTCTACTAACCTCAACAATGGTGCAGATGACGTCCTCTTCCTTCCTCAGCACCTCGAGAGTTCGTGCGCAGCTACAGCGAAAGGTGCCCTCCACTCCTAACATCCCCATGCCGTGAACGAGATCTCGAGTGAGCCGGAAGGGTACCGCCTCTGGTGTGGGCAAGATCTTTCCTTGGTCGAAGGCCACCCCTACTCACGAGATTACATAAAAGTAAGATACAACATAGTAGTATGCATAAACTCTCGCTATCCCCAAGAATAATTTGGTATAATTTGGATTTAAAAATATAATACACACACTCAGGATCAAAGATAGACGTATTTTAAATAAAAAATTACAAGTGAAATATGAAAGATTGTAATAAATCGCAAACCCCCTATACACTATTTCTCTATCCTAATACGAAAAAAATACAGTAATAATACAAGATTTGTTGATCAGAATTAAAATTTTATGAAGTAGAGAGACTCCCTCCCGACTACTAATAACACACACTTTCAAAGACTGGCTACTCACCCAAATCGATGTGAATCAACTCCGCAGTATTGGTATCAATGAGAATATTGTGAGGATGCCGATCTCCCAACCCTAGAACATATCCCACCATGGAGTTAGTGGCCGCAGACCGGATATAGGCCTCTCGACGATTGTACCACTCATTGGGGTTCAGGAAATGCTCCAAGAAGAAATACCCGAATACTGGACTGCATTCGATACATGAAACAAGAAGGAAATGCAAACTTCTCCGTATCCAAAGATAAAGTCAACTTCAAGATTTACAGACATGCCCGCTCACCGAAGTTTTGTACAAATCTCCTTAAAGCAATTCATCCGCGCATCCAAACCTTTATCCTTGACAGCGTGAAGCCGCGCCTTAGCCTGATTAGGCTGCATACCCCTGGGGTGGTAGCGTCGATGAGCTCCGGTACGATCCGCGGCCAGATATTCCCCCAGAGGGACAGTGTCTTCACACCACTCAAGGATACCGCTCCGTTGTGACATCGGAAGCACCTTCAGAGAGAGAGAAAAGGACGAACAGTTAGCTGGAAAATCGGTAACGTCCTCAGCTGTGTGATCGATCCTACTCGGTAGGTTCTGATGAGGAGCTGGGAATGCGCGGTGGAGCCGGCATGCTCCAGGAGACGGTTGACAGTGTGGAAGACCTGCTGCATGACGGCATCCTGACGAATGTCATCTCGTCCTTTGACCACCTGACGTCGAGCCACTCCGTCCGAAGACAAGGCGAAGACCACCTTTGGAAGGTTGATGCCACCTGGAAGTCTGAATCGAGGCTGGAACCCGACGAGAGTGACCAGCCGGTGGTTTGGATAGAGGCCTGACTGGTCCACACAGAGGTCCACTGTTGGCAATTGAACATCGTCCTGATCTTTGATTCGGGGTAACAGGACTCCGGCAGGATAACGGATGTCACCTGTGAATTCAAAGTTACCAACTGGGTGATGGAGGGGAGCTAGACGAGGGCTGTGTTGACATTCTTAGCTACCTGTTTCTCGCCGGAACTTCTCAACATCAAAGTTAGCCCACTGGATGTAAGCATCGCACAGCTTCATCATTCGCTGCAGAATTGTTCCTCTTCTTCCTTTAAAGAGTCCGTTTAGGAGTTGTTTTGCGGCCATAACCCGGTCCTCCGAGGTCTGCAAATACCAATTGTAAGCGTTAGGCATTCGATAAAGACAACTCCAATTCGCACTCCCCTGCTATTTTTATTAGCATTATTTATGGAACAATTTGAGAATAGAAAGATCTCATGACTTTTCATATGAAATAAAGTTTTACTGCTTTTAGTGCAAAATGACTTTATTTTTTATGAGCATTTTGGTGTTTTTCCATATTAAAGAATAGGAGAATTTTTTTTATGGTTTTCACCCAATTTTCATGCAAATGCACATTTTAAAGAAAATAAAGATGTTATTCACTCTTATGAATAAATTGATGCATATTATTTTGTAATCGTTTTAAACATATTTCAAGCAAAATTAGATGGATAAGTCAAACCAATAAATTACTTTCTAGAAACATTTGAATATTGGTTCTCAAGCTAAAATATGCCTAAAATAGGCTTTAGTACTAATGGTAAAAAGTTTCTGGAAAATGATTAGCATGACTTTTCAATGTAATTTCACTTGAAATATGTAGAAAACATTTATATGAACAAAATGATATGCATCAAGTGAATAACATCTTTATTTTTTTTAAATGTGCATTTGCATGAAAATTGGGTGAAAATCATAAAAATTTCTCCAATGTATGAATAAGGGCTAAATCGTCTCGACAGTGGTACCTTGTGTTTTCCATTGGCCGCCTTCTTGCCCGAAGCAGGCCCTGCACGACCTCTCTTGCTGGGCGGAGAGACGTCCACATCGGCTTTGGGGTCGTAGTCATTGTCCCGTTTAGCGTGGACCAAGGCGAGCAAGGTGTAGGCGGCGTGATACGGATGCATATCCACCATCCTTTCGAGCAGCTGTTGGAGAGAGAGAGAAGAAGAGGACAGTGTTGACAAAGGGCTCAGATGAGAACTCAACCAGGCAACCGACCTTCTTCAAGATGGGCTGGAAGTCCTGATGCTGGTGCAAGGCAGTCTGCGAGAGTCGAGCGGAGAGCTGTGGCGCCAAAAGCAGGAACTTGTCGGCTCGAATTCTGTCCAGCTGAGGACCCAGCAGGTCAGGAAGGGAGTTGTGCTGGGCGTTGGACAACCACAGAGAGACCAGGCGGAACACCTACACCACAGGACCGAGACAACACATCAGCAAAGCCTGGTAACAACCAGCAGGGGAGCTCCCAGCGACCTACCTTGAGATCGTACTGGTCAGACAACTGCAGACATCTCCCATAGCAACCGACAGCAGACACGAGGAATTCATCTCTATCCTTGACCAAGCGGAGCAGCTCCTGTTCGTCGAGTTTCGTTTGCCGTAAAAGAGTGCTCAGCAGGCGGCTAGAGGACGAACGAACAACACGATCTATGAGGCAAGTTGGCGGCACACAAGTGGACAGAACAACAAGTCACCTCTTGTCACCGATTTCAGAGAGACAGCTGGCGTCCTCTTTCGCCTCCCGCATGAGAGCCTGCCGGGACTCGAACTCCGCTGAGTTCATGTAGGTGTCGATCTCCTTGTATCGCTGGTCCGCATAGCTGGCCATCACCGAGAAGGCGTGAACGTGTTTGTGGGTGCAGCCCTGCTCATTGGCCAGGGAGAGGACCTGGAGAGAACGCCAGTAGTATGGAAGGGTTATATCTAGGACAAACCCCCGCCTTTGTTTATACCTTTGCTAGTTAAATTATTATCCAATAGGAGTTCAGTTAATTCAAGTAAAAATCCTATATAAGGAGGTGTCTAACTCGCTGTTTTCATTCACATTTTTACGAGCTCTCAGACGGTCTCCTCCTTGTCTCTCTTCTCCATATTATTATCACTATTTTTCTGTGCCTATTTGTGTTTACTATCCCATCACCTATTCAGAGTATGTGCACTATTTAATTATTAATATTTTTAAAAATAAAATTTTAAAATCTAAAAATAAATAAAATAAACAAAAAGTTATTTCTTTTTCTTACTTATAATTTTCCAAATTAATTTCATTTACAACTATTTTTGGATATTACTTGAAGGTATATTTTGCACAATTTTTCAAATATCTTTTAACTAGTTGACTAATGAGACACAGTATGGCAATGCAAAGTTCTAATATATTCTTACCATGCGTACATATACTT
>JAUZNC010035491.1:0-19220 GCA_034780395.1 Vannuccia rotundouncinata
AGCCAGATAGGTCACGTGAATCTCTCGACCAATCAGAAGACGAATTGGTTAGGATACACTCATCACCTACTACTTATAGTTCTTTATTTGCTTTATAAACATTATATTTTACAGACAAACTCGCCCCTATAACATGCAAAACTCACATAATGTAATTTTGAAGAATAATTATTATCAAATTAAAAGTGTTCTTGATTAATTTTACTGCGGTGTTCAATTGTTTTAAGTGTACAATCTCGCCCGGTCTACCTTATATAGATTATGATGACCAAAACCATTGACTTTTCGGTTATAACTATATCTCTGAATGGTCTTCACTATAAGTATTGTAACGGCTATATAGATATTAAAATTAATTGATAAATAAAATATAAAGATGGTTTTTAATAGTTCTAATATGAAATAAGTTGGACTAAACAAAATTTAAATTTGAATTAATTCATTTTAAAAATAGTTCAATGTTTCTGATCTTTTTATTATCAATTATAAATAAAAAAATGTAGAATTAATTTTTTTTAAATTGTATTTTTAAGAGATAAATTTTATACAGAGTTTGAATAAGTTTGTTTTATTTTTTATTTATGTTAACTGTATTTTTAGCATGTGCCTCTCTTACACACTGCGCCATATCAGATAATTTATTTTTATATTATATATCATCTGGGTGATATTCCATGGTTACAGTATTGGAGCAGTGAAATGAAATCAAAAACATTTAATGATATAAGCAAATATGGAGAGAAGTTGGCGAAGAGAATATGAGGTTTGAAGAGAAAGAAAGGGCAGAGAGAAGATGCTGGGATGCTACAAAATAGTTTTACTGTGTCGATTTTGTCTAGAGACACTGGCGGGATAAATAAATGAAGCGTCAAAGTTTCATGCTTCTTGTGGTTATAGTGTCTCCCTTTCACTCGCTTCCACAACGATTTACCCATGCCTTGATCAACCTTAATTTTCTCTTTTCTTGATGTCTTCCTCTGTTTGGTATAGTGTCTCCCCTCATCTTTCTTCGTTGTTACGGAGTTACCGTCCCTCTCAACCCCACTCCCCATATTGTCTCCCTTCCCTCCCATAATTCTTATTCTTATTCCATCTATTAAAATCGTCATTTTCATTGGCTCAACAGTGCTCGCAAATTGTGGAAATTGTGGTCACTGGCTTTTTCTTGTTTTACGTTATAATCGTTCTCTCTCACCCCTTTACTTCATCTGTTTCCATATGGTTTTAGTTTCTGTCCTGTAACTCTCTTTTTCCCTTAACTTATTGTTTCTTTGACGATCACTTCCCTGCTCTTCTGTCAGGCATACATCGGCCGACTCTGCAACATCACACTATAAACTACTCTGGTTCAGGCAGTGTTTCCCAATTTCCTTGCTAACTAACTCATTTCTGCTGCTCCAATGTGAACACATTTCTTCTATGCTTGGCTCTACTTAGTTGCATACAGAATATAATTTTGGAGGCTAAATTTCACACCCCATGTTTCATCCACAGAAATTCCATGTCTTTCTTTTTACATGAAAACGGTGTGAATATTGAACTAATCACCCAAACTCGACATATTCTCCCTCGTCTCGTATCCTGTCGGTGGAGTGAATAGCCTGCAGTCAAGAGGCAAAAAATACTTCTCTCTATACTGACATCTAGTGACCGTGTAATCAAAATAAAATGAAAACTCTTGAACCACTTCAATCGTACTAAACTGTGCTTCTTCATCCGCCCCAAAAATTCAATACAAGAAATATAGTGAAGCATCGGCTAACTTTTCTCAGCCACCCAAAAAGGAGTCGGTCCAAAGGATGACGACGGCAACTGCAAACACACCAATGTTGGACGCGAATCCCAGCGGGCTGGTCAGCGCAAGCAGCAGTGGTTTAGGCAGCAGTGGCAACGTCTCCCTAGCCACTCCGTCCAGTTCAAGGAAGGAGTCAGGTGGGCCTCCAGTAACGATTGCAGCCGACACCGGAACGAATCCAATCCAACGGGACATACCCAAATTATCACTAGGCAGTCATCTTGGGCCGGCAGAGAATTTTGTAGGTCGGCAGCAGAGATCAACAAAGGAAATTCACTCGCTGCAAAAATGCTATTCAGCCGATGAAGCTAGTTTACAAATAAAAGCTGATACCAAAAACTTGCTAACCGGGTAAGTACGGTTCCATTTTTGTGAAATTATTAATAAATCAACAAAATCTGCCATTTTAAATATGAGAATATTGGATTCATTTCGACCAAAACTATCTTTATTTTTAAACTAAATTTATTTATAAAATCACGAATTCCGTCTTATTTTATATGTAAACTATTTGAGTGATTTGAGTGAAGTTGGGAAATATATGAGAGGTTTATTTTAAATAATTTAAGAAGTTATATTATAACGTAAGTTTTTCAAAAACTAAATTCCAAATTATCGAAGACTATAACATATTATATATCGAAAAATATATCTTTCTAAAATATTACTTCATTATACATTATACAACCGTATATCTTTAAGTAGCTATAAGTAGCGACTACGTTAAGTAGCTATATTTGCCGATGTTTCTCACTATATGTATATATACATATAAGTTAGCTTAATTTATAAAATAAATCTTTGATTAATGTTTGAGAGATTTAGTTAGCAAACATATTTAGTAAGTCATCAATTAAAACAAACATAAATCTTTATAGTACTCACGTGGTGTTACTGTTTATATATATGAAGTTTGAAAAATGTTTTATGTTCAATGTAAGATTTTCGCCACAATTGTATTTTTTTATCATATACTTTCTTTTCAAAAGGCTTTTGCAGTGTCTCGAGTGAAAATATAGTTTGTTCAGCGATCTATCACAAATCTTGTTAGCGATTATTACAATCTTAGAAATATGCAACAATCGCAAAAATTAAAATCCGTTTGTGAAAGATTGTTTTATTGGTCAAGTATATAGTGATTTTTGTTGACAGGAATGTTCTAAGCAAAAAAAAGTTTTCCAATGTACTATGATTATTTGAAAATCTGGGAATAGATGCTTACTTTTCGGTCCATTCTCTTAATACTACATTTATACTACTACAATAATTACCATATATAGTGGTCCCTCACTCGAAGTCAGTAAGTTGTATCAATGTAAATGTATTAATTTTATGAAATATTGTAGAGTTGAAAACTTTTCCACATAAATTTTTCCAATACTGAATATGTTTCATATTTTTATCATATCTTCGTATAAAAGAAAACTAAATATTTTAAATGTATAGAAAAAAATGAGTTATAAACTCTTATTTATCGGAAATCGCTTTGAAATCCACTGAACTTCTTATAAGAAAATCTATACCACAGAAAGGTCCACATGTACTTTATTTATACCTATAGTTCATAATCTTCAAAATAGTTGTTTATTAATTAACAATAATTCATCGAAGTTACCCTTTTTTGCAAGTGAAGCCATTACCATTGTAATTACATATTTCAAATTCATCTTTCCATTATAAATTTTTTTAATGATTTTTTATTTTAAAATTTAAATTATTATTCACTGAAAATGTAATCCATATGGTTTGAAATGCAGTTGAAATCACAGAGACTATATTAATTATTTCTTTACATAGTTTACGTCAACTATTCTATATATAGTTATATTTATAATATTAAAAGAATTTTAGTTAATTTGTCACTTAGTCAAAATAATTTTCACTAAAAATTCACCAATTTTTACAGTTATTGATGAAATTAAGATTGCTATATGTCATTGACAGTTAAAAACATTTTTTTGTCAAGATGAGTTTATATTAAACTAATATTACTTTAAGTATCTCCAAGTTATCCTATGACAATTTCCTTTTAACGTTTAAATAAATTCTTCAAATGTAATACAATAAATAAAAACATTTTTCAGCGACAAAAATATTTTAGGAGTATCTATAAAACTGATTTAAAAAATGAATTATATTTTATTTAACAGTTGTTATTTCACTGTTTTATTTTAGCTATATGACATATTATACAGGCAGATATATGGGACCGCTACTGTAATACTGTCTGTCATCCTTATTGATTAACATAACTAATTTTTATAATGATTTAAATAGTCAGTAAATCGTCATTTTTTACAAGGCTAAATTTAACTAACAATTGTTTATTTTTAGAATTTAAAATGCTGAAAGCAGCGTTCCTTGACGCACTTAAAAATGTAACTTTTGCACAAAATGATCCAATATAGTGTATTAAGATATATATTTTTTAGAATGATTATTGTGTAATATATTTGAATATCATATTAAGCAACTGGCTTCATTTAATGTGATAATTTTATTTAATGACTTTTGTCTATTTATCAATTTAGATGCATCATTCCACCCATAAATTAATTTTTAAAATAAATTAATGTACTTTATTTTTAAATTTCTTTCTAATGGGTGTATTAATGTATCTACCATTGCTAATCTCGATAGGATGCAAAAAAGCATTCATTTAACTTGTGTCTTCGTTCATCATATAACCTTTGTTCTATTTGGAGACAGAATAATATATATAGAACAATACATGATCAAAATCATCAAACATATCTGTAAATTCTCAAATCGATAAAATTTTGACGTATAATTTTGTTGTGAAGAAATTTTGGTAAAATTCATCGTATATCGTCACATTTGAAAACTTTCAAAATCCAGCATTACATGAGAAATAACAATATATTTATATTTATACCATGTTTTTATCACTTGTGAAATGAAGCAGCTGGTTATGTGGTAAGGACAAATAAATCAAGAGACAAATGGCAAAACAAATAATTTCGGTACAATCCAAAAAAGATTAACTGTGCACTGAACCTTTGTGAATGTTCGAAAATTAAATTTTAATCTACGAATGTACTAGATTTATTTATTTATACAAATAATTCTGTTCAAACAGGATTGAAAATAGTTGATTTGTGTACAGTATACTTATAGAAGCTAGATAAACAGTGTTGAAACTGTTCTTACAATCCAACCTTGCATTAAAATTGAATCGTCATAACTTTAAAAACTGGATATTTATTATAGGAAGAACACATGATCTCATTGTCAGAACACAGACAACCCCCTCCCATCTCCTTCTCTTCGTCCTTCACAAAACGCCTTCATGCTTGTGTTACACAGCAGTTGAAATTAAATAGATTGTGATGTTGGCAACCAGAAGTATAAAGTGTTGTTTGTCTCGGGACAATGAAAAAAGAGAAAGAGATAAAAATGAAATGGGCAATGTGGATCAATTTCACGATGGGGCTTTATAAAAACCTAACAACCAAAACATCAATTCATTAATATAGTATTCAAATACATCCCCATTTTAAGCTTGAGTTTAATTAAAGTCTATAAATAAACTCATTTTTTTTGAGGATTTTAGAATCATATAGAAATATAACTTCTATCAAAATTCTTAATTTTAAATGTTGTGTTTAAGTTGATATATGGGTATAATTCAAAAAATGGACAATAAACAAAATGCATATTTCCTCAGAAATGCAAAATTTAACCTTTTGCATTAATTTTGAAATAATTTTTTTCTACCAAATTTTTTTTTTAACATTAAAAAAAAATTTACCTTAAATCGTTCGTCATAAAAAGCGTTGATTAATAACTTTATATATTGTTAGAAATGTCAAGTAAATTGAATAAAAATTAAATCAAATGGAGGCATTTGACAGCTTTGTGGAGAAATTTACATTTTTATTATTACCTTTGTATTACAATAGTGTATAGTTATTTTTAAGTAGTTTAACAATTCAAGTGTACGAAAATAAAAACTATTTATATAAACAGTATATTTGTAACTGCTTTCCTTGAAAACAATATTTTAATATACAATATACAATATTATATACAATATTATAATATCTCCTAATAATTATATTTTTATTTTAGATCTAACTTTAAATATACATTTACTACATGTATGACATATCTTTACTCTCTATATTGGTATATAGAGATGGTTTGTAAAAATTGATTTTTTACTTATTTATTAATATCCAATGATCTGTCGAAAAAATTTACCCGCAAGAATTTTTTGGTTTGATTTTGCATTATGTTAGCTTATTATCAACTGTATGAATCAAAAAATAATGACAGATTAAATCTGTCGATCCCCCGTGGTAGAACAGAAAATAGATTTTCGGACTGTAACAATTGAAGCTTTGATTTCTTGCATCGATCGCACTGCATCAAATAACAAAAGTATAAATCCAAAACATTCATCTAATTTCCCCAACGTTAGTGCTTTTAATGTTTGTTGAGATTTTGGAGCCAATAAGGATTGCTGGTTTAGTTGTCACCAAAAATAGAATTTCGTATTATGAGGGCAAAATAGGTCCAATTTTGTAGGTAAAGAAATTTAAAAAGTAGAACAATAATAAATGTTGTTTCATATCTTCAATTGAGAATAAGTATTACAAGGGTATTTTATGCATATACCTACTCGAATATTAACCAATATAAAAAGTAGTTTTAAGAGTATATTGATTTATACAATAATGTTAATAATAATAATATTTTTATCTAATAATGTCATTTTAGAAGAAATTGCATTTAGAGTATGTTTATTATTCTTAGTATCTATTATAATTTTTACAGATTACACATATGTTTCTTATAGTGTCACATTTTAACGCTATACTTAAATGTCTTTGATATATGTATATATAATGTTACGCCTTTGCAATCTTGCGCGAATGAAAGATTTATCCAAATAAAGCTATTTATAAGATGAAGCTACGACGTCAAAAAGGCGAATTTAGTTATGTCGAACGAGCCACTTTAAAAAAAAACAATAAAATTACTTTCTTTAAAACTACCAATTGTGTAACTAAATATATACAATTAAATTATAACTGTAACTATATATATTATATCTAAGTTTCATTATATACTAAAATATTAAAATATTGATTTGAAATCATTACAAATCAATCAATTCGTACACACAACTAATTGCGATACAATGTAAGAAAAGCTAGAATGGATGTGTCTGTTTCAAATTTTCAAACTACGAAATAGACAATTGCAAAAATAATTTATTAAATAAAACTCTTCGATGTAAACCTATGGAGATAAATGTCTGGGTTATCATCTCGAAACCTCTTTTTATTAAATCTATTTACACCTAAACATGCAACCGTGATATTTGTTGCTCTCAAAGCCGTGTAAATGTTTTTGTTTCTTGTATTTAACATTAAGCTACTATTATTTGAGAATAAAATTATTTTATAAGCAACATTTTTTGCAAAATGATAATATATTCTATTTTTTTAATTACATAAAAAGATAATGAAACATTAATATACATTAATAAACATATTCAAATATGCTAATTTGTGCTAACATTGTGAGAACTTATACATTATATATATATTTATAGTTCAATAAACAAAATTGTAGCTACATTATGTGTGTCCTCATAATTCAATATTTATACTCTCATTTGTACCTGAAAATTTAATAAAAAAGACAAGACAATCCATCCATCCACCATTCTCTTCATTGTACTGGAATAAAAAAAAGAATTGCAAATATTTTATTCATGAGGCAGCCTTGCCTCACACTGCTATTGAACAACTTACAGTTCCCTAAAACTTGCAAGATTGATTTATATCCAATGTTATCTAATGAGGGAATTTCATGTTTGGGTGACATCCCCAGCCGGCTTATAGAGAATAACGCCTATTAAATAAAAAATGAAGAATGTATTTCCTCACGAGTAGGATATAGGTTGTATATAGTCGAGGCAAATTAAAATTGTTTAATTGAAAAGTCTCTTTACAGGGGTACATACAATAGGAGTATTGAATTGTTTTGGTTAACTGTTTGAGTTAAAAAAAACACTTCTGAGCTTTCAGTTAGTGATAAGGGGATATAAAGACTACAGATGAATTGAATTTTGTAATTTCAAAAGCTTAGCACTAAATTCTGGTTTTTCCCTGGGTATCAAAAATTTATACGGTATAAATTTCGGACTCTATTATAAAAAAATATGAATAGTCTCAAATTTCTCTTATTAGATAAATTTTAATTGAATTGTAAATCAAAATCGTATGTAATTTATTTAATCAATGTTTGTTAAAAAGTCGTCTTACTAACAAAGAAGATTTTACTAAATCCACAAATCGAATTACCTATAGCTTTGATTTCTTAAAACGGTTAAGTCATCTCTTTTAACACAAAGTGATATGATATTCAATTCGTTTATAACTCATCACGAGAAACCATTCTGGTCAATTATATACTTTTACATATACTTATACTTATACGTATTCACAAGTGAATAAGATTAACTATAGAGTATAAGCCATAAAACGGCTGTTTGATATTTTTGATTGTAAAAAAATAAAAAATTCTACACCAAAACTATAATGTATTTCATTGAATATCACAAAAATGGAAACTACTCAAAGACGTTATTTTACAAGGAAAGAAAAAGTATACGAAAATATTTTGCAAACTGGATAAAATCCTTTTTTTAAAATAAGTTTCAGTGTTTTCATCATTACAATATAATAATTCATTATTATTTTGAACACAGACAGTATAGTATGATTAATGTCCACTATATGATAAGTTTCCAAAATGAAAAATACTACATAGGTATTGATTGAATGGATCGCCTAATGTAGTTCTGATAGAATTATGACTAAATAGAATAAACTTTTAGTAAATAGAATTAATTTAAATTTCGGAACCATTCTTGTATTGGTAATAAAATGATATGATCTCTTGTTATTTCTTCTTGTTATTTCAGCCTAGTTCTGTCTAGTTTACCATTGAAAGTCACATTTCTTGGAAATCCAAATCTACAATTTGCAAAATATTAACGTTGTTTTTCCTTTCTTAATGCTTTGTTAGAATAAAATAAATTTTTAAATAAATAATTTTTAAATGAAATTAAGCTAACATTCATTTTTTTATTTCATTATTTTAAGTTTGAGCTAACCGACTTATCACTTATTTTTGATGAAGTTAAGCAATGAAAATATTCGTATGATTAATATCAACTATTGATTTTTATTATCGACACTATACATAGATATATCATCATTTAATTTATAATTACCAATAACTTACATATCATTTATCTAGACCGGCAAACTGATCAAAAAACGTCCAGAGCGCATTTTAAAAATGTTGTGAAATAATTTTTAAATAAACTAATAACAATTGATTTAATTTAAGTTTAGTCTCAGTTTAGCTTTTTATTTATTACAAACTCGACAAAACCATAAAAGTACAAAATAATTATGTAATAAATTTTTCAGACTGATTATTTTCTATTATCGTTATATTTATCAATTTTATAGAATTATTATTTCTAATAACCAAAAAAAATATTCATATTTAAAATTTCCAAAAATCAAATTAAATCTGTTAATTAGACTTTACTATCACTGAAATCTGTGCAGGCATTTGCAGTTTAGTAGAACAAACTCCAAAAAATTGATCTTTTTTATTCCCAAAAGATGCTCCATTGAGTATAATATCTATTTATTTAATTTGTATGAGGTTAGAAAAAAGTCTTATACGAATCATTTTATTGGCTAACATGTTTAAGAATCGATAATCATTATTCCAAAATTTATAGACGCACTAAAAAAGTATCCAGTCAGTAGATTTTTTATTCAAATATCAATATCTTTGTCCACCTCCCCCTTCCCCATACCCTCTGCATCTCCCTCCTCTATTGTTGTTTGTTTATAATTTTGAGAATTGAAAATATACTGAGAGTAAAGTAGAAGTATTATTCTTGCATTAATTTCATTGGATAATAAAACTCCGCCTTCTTCCCTTTCTTCTTTATTTGATTCTGTCTTGGCAACAATTAAAGGAAGACTCAGGAGGAAGTCAACCGAAGTAAAATAGTCTTTGATTAGCTCGTAGAGTTCTTATATATCGATCCGTGGTTCTGATAATTGCAAAACTTAATTATGCAACCACTGTCAGGCTTATATATGTATACATATATATCCATGATACTGACTAAAACCATTTAAAGTTTTGAACGTTTAATTTTTTGTTATCACTTGTTTAGATGTAGAGAAAAAGAGCATGATGCTAAATATACTTCACCACCTGCTTTATAATAGAGAAGAAAGTTGATGATGAAAGTTATTTTGAATGATTAAAAATACAATACAATTGAAATTTTTCACTTTAAATTTGTTCGACAATACTGTTTTTCCTCAACAACAAAAAACTTAACCAGCCAAAAATGCGTCCGGTAATAATACCGTTTCTTGTTTTTCAGAAAAATAAAAAATTATGAGATAATTGCGATTGCTCTTATAAAAATACAAATAGTTTTTAAAAAAATTTATTTTGCTTTATAAAAGTATTATAAGTTAACTTTATTAATAAGTGACGATTCGATATAACAATTTTTTAGATATTTTTGTATATAAATTTTTCCATATTAAAAGTGGAAAAACTGTTTCAAAATGTTGTATTGCAGAATTATAATGAGTTCTCATTTTGAAACAATTGAATAAAACAAAAGCATAAATATTTGTTTCAACTGAAGCTGCAGAATTGTTAGATTGTTAAAAACCTCTTGCTAAAAAATCAATCATACCCGTTCGTGAAAAACTCCAAGATCAATTAAATGCTTAAAATTAAAAAAAAAACATTGAATGTATTTTTTGTATTTATTGAATTTAAGATATAAGAATTTAAGGTATAATTTTACAAATTTATCGTTTTACCCAATTCTAAAACTGACAATTCCTAAATAATATTTTTTACGCTTGCAAAATTCAATTTTTATAAATAAATATTTAAAATAACTATTTTAGTATTAACTCAAAATGACCAAGTTACTTACTTCTACAAAAATTACACACGATAAATAACAAGTTTTTAAAAAATTCAGATCAAAACATTTTGAAATCAACACTAAAAATATTTAAATAATTTTTATAAATATTCCGTAACACGCTGAAAATAAATTAATGAAGGGGAAGGGAATGTTACACATATACTTCCTATTTATTTGTACATTATAAATTAATAAATTAATTTCCCGTATTGTTATAATCTTTTCCGGATTAAGAGCGTATAAGAGAAGAGTTAGCAGTTGAAACTTTTATTGTATCAATATTATTTATTTAAAAATTATTTTTTATATTAAGTATGCATTTAATATTTTAACAATATTGTTTATATTAAAACAATAATAGGATAGTGTCCACATTTTAAGACTTTAAATAAAACAGAAAGTTAATTATTAAAAAAGTTAGTTTTTAATTATTAAATAAAACGGAAAAGACAACCTTCGAGGCTTACATGTTATACAAATAATTAAAAGATTAGAAACATTTTGGCCTCATTTTCTTTTTTTATAATTATCTAATGAAAATAGTATTTGAAGTCAACGAATGACAAAAAAAATTTTATATTATAATTCTTAGCCAAATTAAGCTAGTTACAAATTGAACTGTTGAAATAATTAATTGATTCCATTGTGTTTATTTTTTATTCTTCTATATTTTAGTGAAAGTATTATTTTTGAAGACAAAGAGGTTGTTTCCGGAATTCATGTTAGAGCATCAACAGTAGAACAACTGGAAAATGAAACTATCAAAGCATTTGGTGAGATCTATTTAATTCAATCCAATAAATTAAATCTTCATTTAATCGACATTATTAAATTTTATTTAGTTATAGCATTTACAAATTTAAAGTAAAAATAATATTAGACTATCAGGATTTATTTATTCGAATTTGAACTAAATTAAACTAATTAAGGAATTGCAGTTATGTAAAGGAGGACGAGGCAACAAAAAAGAAATGTCATACAACTTTTATAAAAAGATATATAGATATTCAAGTGTAAGCATATAATGATGACGTCTAAAATATAGCATTTACATTATAATTATGACTTATAAGATATGTTTTTAATAAAGATTAGATTTTTCAATTAGGCATATTGCAATGTTACAGTGAAAAAAATTATTTTAAAATAAATATTAATTTTTTAAAAGTAAAAGGCATTTTTAAAACTGATTTTATTTCTGGTTTTTTGAATATCGTATTATTTTTTATTATAAAATATATTTTTTCTTTTTTTTTTATACTATAGTATATATGTTTATGTGTTAATTAGATATAATAACAATCAATCTAATAGTACTGATTATAATTCCTGTTCAAAGATTAATATCAAAATTTCTTTCTTTATATCAATTTCCTAAAATTTTAATCAATAGTTTCAAAAGGTCGGCACCGCGCCAATATTAAAATATTTCCCATTTAGATACATTTCATAAATCCTTCGAGAATCACAAAAATAATATGCAGCCAAATTTGTAATATATTTTTCAATTGAATCATTTTCACTCGTTAGAAGCCAGCAGTACCAATTATCACGTCCCAAGAAGCGAGTTTATCCGAGTTATGATGCTTATGCATAAGTGGTTTATCGATTCCGACAAATTGGCTGAGGACTTTGTCACTCGATCCGCCCTGGTCAACGTGCCCCTCTTGGATGCTATAGAACCCGACACCTCGCCACCTTTCAGTATTGAAACGGTGAAAAGAATATTTCGGTAAGACAAAAAGTATATCAGGTATTAAATTAAGAGAAATGTGTTTCTTTTTTATTGCATCAATATGATGTTAAAATAAAATTATTAAATACTATTTGAATAGATGGACTTCATTTAAAATAAATTTTATAAAAATATAAAAGAAAATATTGTTTCAATTTTTAAATATTGATATAATTATTAAACGAATATTTATCCAATATTTTTGAAAATCGTTAAGATGTGTTTATTTGTGATCTATCTAATTTATTATATTTCAGTTGTTTAAAATCATAAAAATAAATAAAACAAACAAAATTAAATAATTCAAACGAGTAAATTAGTAAATTTTAATTTTACTGGTTAATTGCATTTGTCCCTCTAACAGCTTTTATTAACCAACGAAACTTTACAATATATATGTATTTTATTTTTTTATTGTATATGTATATATTGTTCATAGCGAACAGATTTTTTTTAAATAACTTACATTTTTAATGTTATAATTATATAGTTAATTGAAAAAATGTTAAGATTGCACCGCATTTTCTAACTTTTACAATTGTGATAAATTTATAATAATTATACCATCGATACAGTATAATAGTCAATTGTATGTCTATATTGTGGATTATGCCTTTCTTACGTACAAGTTATTGGATCGAAACTTACCCCATGGATTTTCACAATGATTCGGCACTTATGTCGGTCATCGTCCGCTTCTCGGAGTCTTTAAAAACTTTTGCGGATGATGACTTGGAAAAATTAATTGAATGCCGCCTAACGTAAGTCAACGTATAGCGACTATTGTTTATATATTTTACTGTCAGATTTAATTTTCATGACCGGATTGATCATTTAATAGTTGGTCAAGACAAGACAAATGATGATATACAACCCCAATACTTGAAACAAATTTATGCTAAACTAGTTAACATTATTCTCGAGACAGTAAAATACTTAAAATTATTTGCACAATGCGGTATAAACAGTGTTTTTAAAATTTAATAATTTTTATCTTGAAGCAAACTTTTTTAATCATTTTAAATAATACAAATTTTTTACGCATTAAGAGTATTAAGCTTTTGTTGCCATCAATAAATAAGTCAAATATTTGTTCTAATTGGAAGTATATTAATTACATTCATGTCTCTATATAATATTGATAAAATATATTAAAATATTTTAAAATTCTAAGATTTGTACAATTTTTCATTAACATTTGAACTTTCCATTAGCTTTGTATCGCATATTGTTACATCTAACCTTGAACCATTCAGCTCTTCCCACGAGTGGTGTAGAGGATCTTCTGGTCGTCGAGAGTATCCCAAGAAAAGTCATGATGCCACAGACAAAGTATCACTTGTCTTCAACCAGATTGCCCCAGAGAAGTTAGCTCAACAGCTTACCGTTCTCGAGTTCAAAGCGTTCCGGAGAATCACAGTGAGATATCAAAACCAATCAATTATACATTAATTTAATCGATAAAAATTCTATATACTACCAACTTTCTTTAATTGTAAATAAATGTTATCAACCGGTCACAAATGCTTGTTTTTTTCAAATGTATCTGAGCAAAAATTTGTTTTGTAGGATTACAATATTAACAAAATAGATATTATGCAGTAATATGTTTGCATCAAATAATATAGAAGAACTATTGATTCTATTTAATCGATTTTAATCGTTTATCATTTGATCGCACCAGTTCTTCGACATCAAAAACTACGCCACCTCGGGGAATCTCAAGGAGAGTTGTCAACTAGAGAAGTCCATTTGTCTCTTCAACGGTCTCTCTCAGTGGGTTCAATGCATGATTTTGAGCAAGACAACACCAGAGGAGCGGGGACAAGTCATTCTCAAATTTGTGGAAATTGCAAATGTAATCTCTTTAGTTTCATATAGACGAAACGTTTCCTTTTTTTATATTTTGTATACCAATTTTTAAATAAATTTTCAAAATTTGTAATAAGAAATAATAAGAAACTTGTGAGCCTGTTTATAGAAAAATGCTCAAAGTATGTTTTTAATAATTTCGAATATTTATCTAGAAGACAAATTTCTGAACGCATTTAATCAATTAAATAGTAAAAAAATATAAATGTTAATGTTATATTAGAATTAAAATTTGGATTGATTTCTAGTGGAGAATATTTACTCCTATTGATTTGTTATCAACCATTCGAAGATTTTCAAACTAGTAATTATTTTCTTACAGGCATTATTAAAGCAGCAAAACTTCACGTCGTTCTTCGCCATGGTAGGAGGAATCACTCATAGTGCGATCACCAGGCTTAGCAAGACTACTGGTTCCTTACCAGCAGAAATACAAAAAGTAAATACATTTCTATGTTTCTGCGTGGTAAAATCTATCCGAGATTTATCCGAAAAAATTTAGTTGAATTGATATTTAACCCGCTGTCATAGCATAATATCTAATATATTTTTTTGAATTATTATGTTTTTTAATGTATGCCTGCGAATTTTTATATAAAAGTTAATTAACTGTTTTAACTGATATTTTAGTAATATTTTTTTTTTTTATTTAAAATAAGATTTTATTAATAAATTTATTCTTACAATTTTTAAAGTGAATATTTTCTATTAACTAGTACTGGACATATTTATTAATAATCTCGTGTTGAGGTACTTGCATACTAAATTAGAAAAAAGTGGAAATTATTTAATCTTCACAAAAAGAATTAATGGTTTTAGTTCAATATAAATATTTAGATAAATTATAATAATTCAAAGAATTTATAAGTTTATCAAAATATAATTACAAAAATTTCTTAAAAAGCGCATGACTAATTGATTCCCTTTCAATCAAACATTTTTTTCAGACAATTCACGAATATATCGAAATTCTGTCATCATCAAACAACTTTTCTGTTTATAGAAAATTGCTTGGTCAAGCTAAAGGATTCTTCATTCCAGTTTTGTACGTAGATAAATGAATTGTTGACAAAACTAATTTTTTTTATAAAAGGAATAGTTTTCTTTGTTAAGATGTAAAAATGTAAAAATGTATAGGTGTAATTAGATTTACTGAGAATTCTATTAGAATGTAGCAACAAAATTTAAGTTGTT
This sequence comes from Vannuccia rotundouncinata, assembly GCA_034780395.1. Lineage (NCBI taxonomy): Eukaryota > Metazoa > Platyhelminthes > Proseriata > Coelogynoporidae > Vannuccia > Vannuccia rotundouncinata. The sequence continues at coordinate 15,625 of JAUZNC010035491.1, forward strand.
AATTAGCAATAATAAGGAAAATATATTACTTTTTTAATTAATAATATTTTTTTTTAAAGTTGTTACAATTCTCAATTTTATTTGTAAAAGACTAGATTACTTTTATTAGTAAATGATAACATTACTTTTATTAGTAAATGACTAGATTTCTTTTATTAGTAAATTACAAGATTTTTTAAATATTTGTAATATTACAAATTATTACTTTAGTTAGTAAATAATTTGTAATACAAATATTTTTATTAATTCAGAATATTTCGGCCATAGTCCCTATTTAAAGTTTAAATATCTTTGTAATAGCAAATTATCAACCTAAAATTTTATGAAAAATTAATTATATTTGAAATTTCATTTATCCATTATATTACATGTCTTTTTATAACTTGGCTCTGTTGTTCGTGTATACTTTTGATTTCGATAAATATTGTAAAAATCATTCCCTCTACTTAAAATACTTAAAACAATATTTTAATAAATGAAAAATCTCTAAACTATATGAATAATGTTATAGAGGTAAAAGACCTTTTCAGAAATTATTTATTTTCAAATTTATCATCGTGACTGATTATAAATATATTATAATAAAACTTTATTATTAAGAATTAAACATTACAGTAAAACTTTTATAATTTCGATAATTATACTATGTGGTTGCAATTATAGAGAACGTTATTTGTTAATATAATAATTTATCATGAACAGGATAAGTCAAAATTTAAAATAGACACACGTGCTTTCGTGGAGTAAAAAAATATATACAGAAAGAGATAGTCAATATTACGAAAGAAGTGAACAAATCCCTTTATACTATTATTAATTCAATTTTATGTTAATATTGAAAAGACTTGAAGTTAGATACATATTTTATTTAAAGAGTTTAAGATGAATAAATAAGGTTTAAAAATTTTATTTCTTTAAACGTCTTTTTTAAATTTATATCTAACCTGATTTTTTTTTCGACAGAGGTGTTCATCTAAAAGACATTGTGTCATATCACGCGGCCCTCTCGAATTTCGAAGGTGAGGAATTGATTAATTTTAGGAAGATGGCTCAACTTTCGAGCACATTTGGAATGATTAGCGATTGTCAATACGAGACACTGCCGTTCGAAGAGAACAAAGATTTGTGTAATACACTTCGGGTAAGCACTAATTGCTTTGTAAGTTGTGTAAACAAATTTAAATTGTTTAATGATATACCTTAATTATATAAAAATCTGATCGGTTAAGTCTAATAATCCATACGAAAGTTAAATTGAGGTAGTTCAATTGGATTGAGTGGACTTCTGTCCGGAATCAAGTCGAGTAATATAAGATAATGTCAAAAAGATTTAGCATTTCACATAATTCCGTATATCAGATTCTAAGTAGACGCGAAAAGATTGTGAACAGATTGTATATTAATAGTTAATGTCATCAATCGACATAAACAATACTAGAGGGGAAAAAATCTGAAGAAAATAACGTTAGGGAAAAAATTATAAAATTATACTGTCTTTTAGAAAATGAAAACAGCTTATATTTTTCCATCGTGAATTTTTATATTATTGTATTATTCAAAAATGTGTGGAAATTTATAAATGAAACATTTTTTGTTAATTTTGACGTATGTACAATTAATATTTATGAATGACCGATTATATAAAAATCAAAAATATAATCTACAAAATGTTGTATGTACATCATCCCAAAATTTTCAAGAACATGTTGTGACAAAAATTGGATACTAACAACTTTTTACATGACCCTTTTGTATAATTAGTTTTAAAATAGAACTATAATTGTATAACCTATATAAAAATTATTATCAAAAATATTTTTGCGATTTATTAAACCCATTTTGTCGTCAGTCAAAGAGATAAAATAATGGATAAATTTGTGAAAAAAAATTGTATATACAGATGTAAAACTTTTATTAAAACAACGTTTATGAATAGCAGATTAATTATGATTTCAAAAATATTTCTCATACCGGTTTTGTTGTTTTAGCTTTCCTTGGACTTAAATTATACTGAGGAAGAAATCTACGAATTATCGATGGCAAGAGAGCCAAGAAATTCTTCTTCTGTGAGTTCTCTGCAAATATTAATATAGATAGTTATTTAATGAAATATTATTGATACCAGAAGTCTTCTTCCTTTTTTAAACTTCTTATTTGAGTAAAAATATATAGATTTGGGGGAATATGGTACCTGAAGAGATATCATACTATATAACTGTTTAAATCGGTATATGCCTGTCTATTTCTGATAGAAATACTTTTCTTCCATTGCGAGCAGAAATAAAATCAATTTTAGGCAGTACGAGTTTTTCTCGTGGACACATGGCAACATGTTAAAGGGAAAAGGAATGAGAAAGAAATCTTGAAGAATAAAAGATTGTGTGTGTGTGTATATGTGTGAAAGAAAGAGAGCGGGAGAGCAGTTTTGTATAGTTAGTGTCAAATGGAGAGGTAGAAAGAGTTAAATATTAGCGCAAAGAACATTACCTATACATAACAAAACTCAATTTCAGATCTGTTTACGTGGGAGGTTAAAGAGAGTCCTATATATTTAAGGAAAAGCTTAAATTAAAAGAAAGGGGTACAAATATCAATTATGGGTATGTTACGATCAAAGCCGGATTGGTTTCATTAGACTGTACTCAGCGGGGTTCTAAGTTTTGTTTTTATGGAATTAAAATTTACTCTATATAAAACATTTCATAATAAATTTCTTAAATTAATTATATTATGTTAATGCGACGATATATTTAACATGTAAATGAAAACAGTTGCCGATTATTCACATTTTAGTTAAATTATTCGATTTACAATAATATATTCGTTGATTATAAAATGCAGAAAAAATGTTAAAAATTATATATATATAAAAATTATTGATATCTTAATTATTTATATTAATTGACACAAGCTGAGAAATGTTTATTAAAATTTAATTCCTCATAAACAAGTTTATTTTATTTTTTAGCCCTATACACCAAGTAAATCGGTGGTCTTTGCCGAATGGGTATCCGGTGTAAAACCTCCTAATCCCAACACAGTGAAAAAGCATGTCCATGATATGGTCGAGGTAAGATTTGCTTTTTATAATACGAATTGATTTTCATTCTTATATTATCTCATGCCCCCTCCGTCATTAAAGGTTAGAATTTTAAAAAACTTTGTTTAAAGCAATTTTTTTCAACTTTTATTAATTATTCCAGGAACTTTGAAATATGATAGTAGCGGGATTATGGCGGTCGAAACGTATCACAATTTAAAGGCAATTTTACGCACTGTAACGCATTAAGTACATTTTATTTAAAATCATTGTAACGCACAGTAATACATTACAATATAAAAGCATTGATACGAATGGTAACGCATTGCAATTTGAAAAATTTTACGCACGGGAAGTCGTTGGAAAGTAGTGTTATTCACTATAAAGCATTACAATTTGGCATCAGTGATATTCACCGTAAAGCATTACATTTTGAAAGCAGTGTTATTCCGTTATTCCCGTAAAGCATTACAATTTGAACGGTTACATAGGAAAAGTCGTAATTTTTAAAAAGTCGTATTTAAAAAAGTCGTATTTAAAAAGTCGTATATAAAAA